>VDFB02270651.1:758536442-758593853 GCA_007258455.2 Sequoia sempervirens
CAATAAATTGAAAGGTGAGATTCCAACTGAATTGTTAAAGCTCTCATTTATGAGTGTTTTCATTATATCTAACAACATGCTTTGTGGAAGAATCCCAATAGGGGGTCAGTTTGCAACATTCAGTGATTCTACATATTTCTTTGGGAACCTCGGGCTTTGTGGATTTCCACTTGATAATAAAACATGTAAATGTGGAAAAATTGATATCAAACCCACTCAAGAAGAAAAGGATGATGAGGGAGGAGAAATTCCATGGCATTGGTATGTTGAGTGGATGGCAAGATTTTTTGCTGGATTCTGGGGAGTGTTTGGAATCTTGATGGTCAAAAGCTATTGGAGAAGAAGATACATTCAAGTCTTAGATGAAGTTGCCATTCATTTTTTAGATAGATTAAGAGGTGTGAAGTAGGTCAATACAATTTCACAAATGTAATTTCTATGGGGAAAGGTGAATTTCTCTTAATTCACACCTCCACCAAGCATGGAAATATATGTAATTAATTAGCAACAAATTTTATTAGTGCACAAAGGTTCACCAATGGAAATATCCAAGCCTTTTTTGCTATATTTTTTGGAATATGTATTCAATTTGGATAAATTGTCATACTAAGTAACATTACTATCACTAAAACTAAAATATAAGTTAAAAAATGCTCAGTTATAATTATTTTAAAATTGAATACATATTTAATATAAAACATGTTCAGTTAAACAAAAAAAAAAAAAAAGATGTTAAAACTTCATAAATATTAATGTAAATACTATTTATATTTAAAAAAAGAAAACTAAAATCATCTTCATTTACTTAAAGAAAAATATTCCTAAACATTGGAGTGGTATCAACAATAACAAGGACTACAATGCAACGTAGTTCCTGTCCAGGGTTGCTAGGGTGGTTTTGAGCAACTGAGGATTGTTATAGATTGACAATTGTCGTATTACCTTGCTGCCTGTCTCACTGAGCTCATTTATCTATATGCACAACAGGAAGATGTAGGTAAAAGGTCATAAGAATTAGAATCCATTAAACATACAGGTAGTAGGTAAAATTCTCTCATGTAATCTCATCCATCTATTTTATTAGGAAGATCTTCACCCTTCACATATATAGAAAAATAAATTTTGGTATTCCAAAAATGTCCTTTTGATCCTTTCTAAGAAGATCTCAACTTTCCAATTCCTTTAAATCATGAAGCTCATTTTGTGCACCAATTTCAAGTTGTCAGTTGGAGGTCTATTATGGCTCCAAACCTCTTAAACAATCTTCACCCTTGATATTTGAAGAAAACACACACACACACACACACACACACACACACACACTTACACTATTTGAGGGGGGTAAACTAGTATAAAACCAACTTTTTCAATTTATAACTTTGGAAATCATAAAGAAATAATCAAGGTATCTACACATACAAGATCTAGCAATAGAGAACACAAGATGCACACATGATTTTATGTGGAAACCCTTGCAAGAGAAAATCGTGACAAAATATTTCTTTTAGAGGGAACTTCTTACAACTTCATAGGTACCAACCCACTAGCGACATTAATCCGTGCTAGTACAATTTGTAGGCACCAACCTACTAGAGGAACCAACCCCCTACAACTAGGCACCAACCCAACAAGAGACACCAATCTCTTATAAATTATAAGGCACCAACCTCTCCAATAGCTGCTCCAAATCTGTACTTATGACTGCTCCAAAATGATCTGATGAATGTACCAAAGTCTGCTCCAAAACTTTCACTAAAACATGCACAAGATCTGCCCCAAATCTTGATCCAAAACTTGCTCCAAATCTGATCCAACTTCTACTCCAAATTAGACACAAATTTTGCTCCAAATTTGTGCTTCAATGCTACTCAAAATCAGATATAATGACTACACAAAATCTACTACAAGTAATGAAGTGAATTTCCTCATATAGATCACTTCTATGCTAGCATGATTCACCTCAAGGAATGTCTTCATAAATTTTCTCTATGCTGATATGAGTTTCCTTACAAGATGTCTTCACCAAAAAGGTATTATGCTGGTCCAATTTGCCTCATATAATGCCTTATAAATCTACTCCAAACTTTCCTTCAACATAAGTCTTCAATGCTTGTATTTTTTCTACTCTAGGTCTGCCCTTAATTAGATTGATTTCTCATTGTGTTTCTTGCTAATATCCTTCACATATATTTTTGCTCTAAATATTCTCTTCTTCTCCTTAGTTTTTCTCTAAATCAGAAATTATTTGCATTCAATTGCTTAATTGAAAACCTGCAAACCACTTCTTTTTATATGCATTCATGTGCCTTTCACAAACTAGGTCAGCCTCATCAAAGAGTACATTTAATTTACTTTAATTCTTTAAAGGTCGACCTCATCTAGAGTATTTAATTTACTTTAATTCTTCAAAGGTTGACCTCATCTAAAAAGTTTCCAACATAGGGAGGGGTTGGTCCCTAAAACATAATATCAATAGGTTGGCTACCATATCATATGCAATATTATTTCTTCTAGGATTGGCCTCCATTCAAGGTGATTTAGTGAATTGCTTGCAACACTTTCTCATTGAAAATCAGCTTCTCTCATTACTTGTGCAAACTATTTTGTGGCATCTTTGGAAGCCTTGTGTGCATATTTATTACTTTCAATTGAAGATACAATTAGTGGCCTTTGATAGCTACAATTTCCTTTGACATCAATGACAATATATTTCCATCAATCTCCCATATGCCATTGACATCAATGACAATATTTCCAACAATATTAAAAATTAATTCTATGCATTGATCAATCCTCCCTCAAATCTATAAATTAAACCTCTTTTGATCTATTTTGATATACTTCATAAATGCAAGGTTATACTACTAGTGTGATAATCTGCATACTACAATCTCTCGTCAAAAAAATTGAGCACATCCACACACTTTATGTGCATCAAGAGGCCTTCGAGAGACTTGTTTCGAGTCTTTCAACTTGGGTGCTCTTTCCTTTTAAGCTCAGTCAAAGGTGACAATTGAGAATGAGATAAAGGTTTTTATTTTTATTTTTATTTTTTTAATGTTTTCTATTTGTGTTTCATGTTTACTTGATCAAAGTAGGGAGCATGCCCTTAAGGCTTGTTATCATAACATCCATTAATAAATTAACACTATAAAATGACCCTAAATAGAAAAATAGGAGGCATAACAAAGAACTTAAAGTTCTAAAATTTCATTTTGTTAAACTTTATTTATTTTCATTACTAAAAAGAATAATTGCACTACTAAAAGAGTGCATATAATATGGCTTTGTATCAATTGCACCATAATGTATACTTGTACTATAATGTGACTAGTTTGTTTTAAAAAAACATTTTAGTAAAAAAAATAGTGCATCATGTGGCTATGGAGAATATCATCAAAATAATTGACCATCGTACATTATCAACATCAAGAAATATAACAGTCAGAATTTTGAATACCTAGACAAGAAACTAAAATAACTAGAGTAGTTAAAAATCCCATTAATAAAATAAGTCCAATAAAAAATTCATCAATTCCTAATTTCAAATGAAAATGAATAAGATTTATCCAATTAAAATAGAAGAATTCATTAATATTTTCAATGAAGAACTTCTACCATTTTCTTCAAACATATGTTTTTTCAAATAGCAAATTATTATCGTTACAAGTAGAGCATTCAAACTTACCTCATAAAATCATGAGTAACTAACTAATTTTCCAGTCTTTGTTGACTTCACCCTCTTTAGGTGTTGATTGACTTCACCCTCTGTTTTTCCTAATCTTTGTTGACTTCACACCGGTCATTCTTTCCTTCGCTTCTCTGTTCTGTTCTGTTCTGAGTATCCTTCCTACTCCATTTTTCATTTCTTTCTTCTTTATTTGTTTATTTATTTATTAGGCTCAATACTTATTTAATTACTGTCTGATTCTTTTCAATCAAACATTATTGCAGGTGAGATAAAATGGAGAGATTCTCTGTTATGCTGTGCTTGTTTATTGTTATGACATGCTGCTCTGTCACTGCCACCTCTTATCCTTCATGCTTTCCAGATGAGAGAGATGTCCTCCTTGCTTTCAAGAATGAGTATCATGATTCATATGTCCTCCTTGGTGTTGAATGCAGCCACTCCTCCTCCCACGTCATCGGACTCACTTTCTGCACTAAGAAGGAGTGGGAACCAGACAATGAGTATGTTTACAAAACACTCGTTCCAGTTTTGTTCCAGTTGAGGCACTTAGAGTATTTGGACTTGAGCATGAATTCCTTCACTGGCCTTCTACCTAAAGGTACCAATTTTAAAATTTATGTTTATATAAATAATAATAAATAATAATATATTGGTTGTTTGATTTTTATTTAAATATTATTTTTATAGATTAAAAAATTAATAGTAATTTTATATTTCATTTGCATTAAAAATAAGAAATATTATTTTTTTTAGTGATAATTTGTTTCTAATATATTAATAGTAAATTGTTTAATATTTTCAGAATTTTTGGCCTTCAAAAATTGAGATATTTAGATCTCAGCTACAATCATTTTGAAGGTGAAATTTCAATGGATCTTGGCTCTCTGCAAACCTTGACTTACCTCAACTTGGATGATAGTGGATTCCAAGGTAGAATTCCATGGCAGCTTGGGAATCTCTCATACTTGCAAAGTTTACAAGTTTCAGGTTGGAGGTTGTTTAGCTCTAATTTAAGGTGGACAGAGAAACTCCAGGAGTTAAAACATTTGTATCTTGGTGATGTGTTGTTGAATATGACAAGTTGGGAATTGGAAGGAACCCTTTCTCATCTCCATCTCCTCCAAGAACTCGGCCTTTCAAATTGCTTTTTGACCATAATCCCTAGTGTTATCTAAAACCTTACCTCCCTCTCCCATCTTTATTTAGATGCAAACGAATTTAGCTCCACAATGCCTTTATGCTTGGGAAATATGCCTCATTTGCAAGAGCTTAGTTTGTCTGACAATACAAAAATTGAGTGGAGACATAGGTCACATATTATGTGGCAAATGGCCTCAATTGACCAATTTTTATTTGTCAGGGACCAATATAACATCTTGGAATATACCTCTATCTATTGGTCAACTTTCATCTATGACTTATCTTGATCTCTCCAGTAATGAATTGAGTGGTAGCATACCATTGCCTATTGGTCAACTTTCATCTTTGATTGATCTTGATTTGTCCAACAATAAACTCAATGGTAGCATACATTTTCCTATTGGTCAACTTTCATCTTTGACTTCTCTTGATCTCTCCAACAATGAACTAAGTGGTAGCATACCTTTGTCTATTGGACAACTTTCATCTTTGACTTCTCTTGATCTCTCCAACAATGAACTGAGTGGTAGTGTACCATTGTCTATTGGTCACCTTTCATCTTTGACTTATCTTCATCTCTCATCCAACAACCTACAAGACCACTTTTCTCTTGATGCCTCATAATAAATTGACTTATTGTCTATTGCTTTACCTCTCTTATAATAAATTGACTATTCAAATTGACCCAAAATGGATACCTCCATTTTCCTTATCTAGCTTGAGCTTGGCTTTTTGTAATATTGAAGGTATCTTGCCTCCATTCCTATCAACACAATATGAATTACAATATTTGGATCTCTCCCAAAATAGTCTCTTTGGAAATATTCCACCTTGCTCTAGGAGATTTATCCTATCTACAAAACTTGAATCTATCATACAACAACTTGCAACGTCAACTTCCATTCACCTTGAACATGAACTATTTTTGGAGTTTAGATCTACATAAGAATATGTTGAATGGTTGCCTTCCAATTCCTTCAGTAGTTTCACCAAATTTGCAGCTATTGGATTTGTTAGTTTTATCCCGGTACAAATTGGTGAGCTTCTACCTAGCATTCAATTCTTGTCACTTTCAACAAATGATCTAAGTGGTGGCATTCCTTCTTCCATTGGTCTTCTACAAAATCTGGATGTGTTGGATCTCTCAAATAATGGATTATTTGGTAAAATGCCATCAAGCCTTACTAATTGCTCTTCTTTGACAAGATTGAATTTGGGAAAGAATAATTTAACATGATACATTTCACCTCAAATTGGAATGCTAAGCCCTCTTGTGAGACTTCAACTCAATGACAATATGTTGAAGGGAAACTTTCCATCAAGCCTTCAAAACTGTTCTAGCTTGTAGATTTTAAATGCAGGTGAAAATTTATTGGTGGGCAACATACCTCTTTGGCTAGCACACTTCTCAGAGCTAATGATACTTGTTTTGAGGTCTAATGATCTTCATGGCCACATTCCAAATCAATTAAGCAATCTTTCCAACCTCCATGTGTTAGATATTTCAAATAATAATTTGACTGGAGTCATCCCACCAAAATTGGAAAATTTGAAAGCTATAATGGATGCACAAGTACAAATCTCAAATAATAGTCATCAGGATTCAGGCTATTACTGTAGAGAAGAGATCCAGGTGAGCAACAAAGGATTTCAGAAAGTGTATGTGAGTTCTATTTTATTACTTATCACTTGCATTGATCTATCTAGGAATCAACTATCAAATGAAATTCCTTCAACAATTGGAAGCCTTAAAGGTCTGCACACATTGAACTTATCAAGAAATAGTCTGTCTGGAAAAATTCCAATTATTTTTGGGATGTTAGAGCAATTAGAATCATTGGACCTTTCAAACAACAATTTGAAAGGTGAGATTCCAAGTGAGTTGCTAAAACTCTCATTTTTGAGTGCTTTCATTGTATCTAACAACATGTTTTGTGGAAGAATCTCAATAGGAGGTCAATTTGCAACATTCATTGATCCTACATGTTTCTCTGGGAACCTTGGTCTTTGTGGATTTCCACTTGATAACAAAACATGTAAATGTGGAACAATCAATATGAAACCTACTCAAGAAGAAGAGGATGGGGAAGGAGGAGAAATCCCATGAAATTGGTATGTTGAGTGGATGACAAGTTTTGCTGTTGGATTTTGGGGAGTGTTTGGAATATTGATTGTCAAAAGGCATTGGAGAAGAAGATACATTCAAGTCTTGGATGAAGTTGTCATTATTATTCTAGATAGATTAAGAGGTATCAAGTAGGTCAACACAATTTGACAAATGTAATTTCTATGGGAAAGGTGTATTTCTCTTAGTTCACACCTCCACCAAGCATGAAAATATATGTAATTAATTAGCAACAAATTTTATTAGTGCATAAAGGTTCACCAATGGAAATATCCAAGTCTTTTATGCTATATTTTTTGTAATGTGTATTCAATTTGAATAAATTGTAATACTGAGTAACTTTACCATCACTAAATTAAAATATAAGTTAAAAAATGCTTATAATTATTTTAAAATTTTATATATGGTGAAACCATGTTGACAACTTCTTGTCCCTCTTTAATGTCTCCTCTAATTAACAAAAAGAAATATATGTTAAAACTTAATAAATATTAATGTAAATACTATTTATATTTATTAAAAATAACTAAAATCATCATCATTTACTTACATAAAGAAAAATATTCCTAAATGGAGTGGCATCAACAATAATAAAGGCTGCAATGCAGCGTAGTTCCTGCCCACAGGGCAGTTTTGAGCAACTGAGGATTGTTATAGATTGACAGTTGTTTTATTCCCTTGCTGACTGTCTCCCCGAGCTCATTTATCTATATGCACAACAGGGAGATGTAGGTAAATGGTCATAAGAATTAGAATTCATTAAAACATACAGTCTGCATTTATCGTAGGACTTACATCTAAAACTTGTAGACTGCTTCTTCAAAACAGAAGGAAAACTTATCATTTACCTTAGCCTGTCTTTCAGCACAATCTTGTTCACTCTGATTCTTCCCACCCTGCCATCTTCGCCACATGGTGATAACAATATAATAAAATCAAGAGAACCTACAGGAACACAAACTTAATTCTCCCTGCTCACCAGTGAATGCATCCACAGAGGCTCCATATCAGAAATCTTTAGAGTTACATTCTAATGCTTTCCTATAAAGGAGATTAAAGGCACATTCCCTTCAAACATTACCAACCTTACAATAAATATTGCTAAAAAAAGTATATTGTTTCATCATTCCTCACAAAACAGACATGTTTGGAAAATATAAACAGAATCCCCGAAAGGATAAACAAAACTTGAAGAGTTTATTATGACCAATTTGAACAAAGTTATCTGAGCTCTGTACACAACCCTAATAGCATTTGCTGAAGAGAAGGTAAGGGAGGAGTCTCTTCCAAACTATTTTGATATATTAATCTCTAACCTGGTGCAGATATAAAATATATTCTAATTAGCAGGGGCACCAAAATAATAGGCGATCATAAAGGGTCATTTTATCTCATTTGCATGTAAACCAGCATTGAACAAAGATACCGTAACTCTATCTACATCCTTAGAAGAATTTTTTGAGGAAGGTAGTAGTCTCATAAATATTTTGAAATGTTAAGCTCTATACTAGTTCAGATATTAAAAATGATTGCACAATAACAGTCTAAACAGAGTTACAGAAATAATTGTTTGAAAGCCTGATATGAGAAGAATATGTGAAGATCTTTGCTACAAACTGGTGGACTCATCAGGAACCCTGGAACAAATAAAGATTTCTAGCTGCTTTCTTGGCATATTGATCTAGGACTCAATTTGAGGCATCAATTCAATTGGGTTAGATTACATATCAGCAGAATTTTACTTCCCTATATGTAGTTCCAGCCAAATCATCCTCTGTGAAAACTTAGAAATCAAAGTAGCACTCTTTGATAAAAGCCAACAAACTATATCCAGATCACAAGAATCCAAAGCAGTGGTGATTTATGCTAAAACAACTAAGTGCTCACAGAGAAGTATTAAAAGGGAAACGAAGTATACCCCTATGTTTTCCCCCATTATGGCAGTGAGATGCTGAAAGAAACTAAGCCACTAGTTCCACACCAATGATGGAAAAACAACCCACAAATGGAGAAAACAAAAAAGCTCTGGCGGTGAAGCAAATTTCAGAGGAGCCATAGATCTAGGATCATAAAGAAAGATTCCAAAACTCAAAACTATGATCACTGTCTTATCCCTATTTGGACAACTTCAAGCAGAATGTTATTGAGACAATTTCTGAGAAAATGAAAGCAATGGATGGATTTATTTCCAATATTCATGAACTATATATCTTAAGATACTCTGTTTTTCGTTTGCAAATACTTTTAACCTTGAGCACAGTTAACCCAACTATTCTACATGAGATTGAATCATGTGGATGACAAGTGCTCAGATCAAACCCAAACTTGTTACATAGTTGACCATATAAATATATTTTAGAAATCCTGGCCGCTATGAGAAAATTGAATTGTCAGGTAGATTGAATATGCAAAAACAAATTGGCAGTGTTAAAAAGTAAATTGTCTTAAAGATCCCAGAGTTTCTTGCTATTCCCAACAGATATTTGTAGATGACAACTCCCAACTAATTATTCTTTCATAGAAAAACAGTTAGAAATCCAAATCATAAGCCTGGTAATGAATAGACATAACAGTCTAGCAGGCCGTGGTCTAAGGGAAAGAATGTATGATTGCAATGATGATGAAAGGATGCAGACCCTGCCGGGATTGCTTCAGGTGTTTAATGCAGGCTAGCTTGTGTTAGGGTTCAACACATAACCCGTCATCTATGGAGGGTAGTGCCTGTCGATTCCTAATTAAAAAACATAACTACAACCATCACAAATTCGAATGGGCACACAAATATGTCATGGCGGTTACAAAAGTTAAACCTCAGGTGTACTTTGCTCTGTGTTAAAGCGGTGGCACTATGCTATACACATTTAGAGGAGACTGGGCGCAAGCCCCGGGTGAATTTGGTTAAATCCAAAACTGGCAGACATGGTTTCTAAATCTGTGTATTGACTCTTACAATAGACAGAGTAGAAACAAATAAAAAGGGCATTCATATTTATGCATCTCTGAGAAAAATAATACCATCTTAAAGAGTATATGTTAGAGTTTTCCAACTTTTTTTGGTGATATGGGCCAACGGAAACAAAAATAGAATGGAAATGAGAAGACTTTTTTGTGCTATTTTTTATTGATGTAGATTTCATTTAATGTCTTCTAAGTTCAAAATTAAATATTGATTGTTTTATTTACGAGTTCTTTCCCAAAGAAAGTTATTATTCATCTATTAGATGCAATTCTTTCTGATGTTAGCCAATAAATATTGAGAATAATATAATAATGATTAAATCTGTTAAAAAATACAATTGTCTAATTTTTATGTAATTATAATTAATTAATTAATCTTTGTTGCAATTGGATGTTATCATGAATATTTATGGGTTGATAAATTTTTTCAAATTATACAGTATTCTATTAGTATTAAATTGGGTTGCCAACTATCATGTGGAAGGTGAATAGCTAGATTATATAATGTATAGTCATTATTAATTTAAAATATCAAGAATTATATGTGGAATTCATATTGTTCCCTA
The DNA here is from genome assembly GCA_007258455.2 of Sequoia sempervirens. Taxonomy (NCBI): domain Eukaryota; kingdom Viridiplantae; phylum Streptophyta; class Pinopsida; order Cupressales; family Cupressaceae; genus Sequoia; species Sequoia sempervirens. The sequence continues at coordinate 758,546,923 of VDFB02270651.1, forward strand.
CTATTTTGATATATTGAGTTCATTTTGTGATGTTCATAGTTTACAAAGTGATCTTGAGCAAAATTAAGATTATGGTTTTCAACACAACTAAGAAAGAATCACATGTACAATTAAACTCGAATATAAAATAAATTTGGTTAAAGTAGTTTCCTATTATACTTAAATTGTTTTGTCTTTCATGGGACCTCCCTTCAATATGCTCCCTATTGTAGACAAAAGGTTATGTGTAATGTCCCCTTCTCATCAGTGATCAACTTAGTTGCTCATCAGCCTATTCCGGAGGCTCGTAGGCTCACTGAGGTAAATATAGGGTTTCCTTGCTTGGAGGTTTTGGGGCATTTCTAGGTGTTTACTATTTATAGTAAATACTATTTTTGGAAATGAGTAGTTGTTAGTTCTTTAGTTCTTCATTTTCAGTTGGAGCAGTTGTTTGGGTTTGGGTTTTGGCTTTTCAAAGCATTATTTGGTGAAATTTTGAAATAAAGGCATTAATGTTATATTTGTTAGTTGACCCATTGGCCTAGTGAAATAACTTCAAGTTGTGTTTAAAAGGTGGACATGAAGGGGGACACCTTCATAAAGGGAGAAATTAAATATTTAATAATGTATTATCTTGCCTTGAAGTTGGATGCCACCCTTGAGGAGTTTCTATATTTTTGGAATTTGAAAATATTGCAAGTGGCTTTTGGCGTCTCTAGTGTGGAATTTGAAGATTTTTCTCCTTTTCTATAAAATTGAAGTTTTCTCTAGCATTTTGGATCAATGAACTTATGCTAATGTTATGTTGTCGAAATGACAACTTGGTTTTTACTTCGAGGGATTCTTACCTCCTAATTTCAATCCAATTTCGTGTTTGGAAGATAACACCTAGTTGGTCTTATTGCTGCTTCTCATTCAAACTAGCAAATGGAGCTCAATTGTTGAAGAATTTTAGAGTTTTATTAGTTTTTGGTGTCGCTGGTTTGTCAACAGCTGAAAGTGATTTTTGATTACTATAGCTCAGAGAAAAACACAAGAGAGTTTGGCAATTCAAATCTAATCTATTCAAACTATATTAACGAATCCTCAAAGCTTAGATAATCAAGCACAAGAAAACTAAGAACAACATGCATAAAATAAACTATTTTACCAAACATGCGATCAATTCTGTTGAATAACCTCCATTACTCTTCTCCATTTCGTCCGTGTAGTGTACTTGTCCTCAGATTTTCAAAGTTCATGCAAACATGGCCTAAGTGTTGTGATTAAGAAAAAACATCAAAGATTCAAGATAATTGCTCCAGAAGTCATATGATTTCGAGAGAGATTGGAATGATGAAAGACAGATCAATTTATAGAAAATTGATTATTCGAATGACAGGCCAGGATCGAAAGATCAACGAATGGTTGAGATCAATAGATTAGACATGCATTATGATAACTGTTAGTAGTGACTTAAGTGATACAAATTAGAAATAGAAATAAAGATTAAATAAATGATTTAATCTTCGAGTTTGGTATTCAAAAATAGAAGAATTATCTTTGCATGACAAAGATGAAAATGGATTAAAGCAACTCTCTGTTCGAATGCATGCACAAGATTTAATTAATTAAATAGGAATATTTAATTAATATGCATGTACACACAATTGAGTTAGAACTAGATGACCAAATAATATGACAAATAGATTACTTGAGAAAGTAACTCAAACATTAAATCCAGAGTTAACTATGCGATTTAAATAGATGTCGAGTCGAGTCAAAGTGAATACTTAGATAACTCTCACAATTATCTAAATATAGAGGAATGCGTTAAAATAGGATTTATGAATTAAATAATTCATTTAATTCAAGATTTGATATTTGAAGAATAATTAAATAAATAGGATTTATTTAATTAAGTGATGAAGGGATTTAAATGAATAATTAAATAAATAAAGGATTTATTTAATTATAGTTTACATATGATAAAGGGGGGAATTAAATAAGACTTTATTTAATTGAAGAAGGATAAGGTTAATTAATAACATAATTAAATAAAAAACATTTATTTAATTAATCAGATAGAATAAAAAAAGTGTGAATTAATTAGATAATTAAGATTATTTAATTAATAGAAGAAATGAAGACCTTTAGAGAATAATTAAATAATTGACATTATTTAATCATGACCATGGAAGAAATACGAATTATTAAGAAATATTAAAGTCATAGGCTTAGACCAGATTTCAGTGTCTACATTTTCCCCTCTTTGATACAATGTCATTTCGGCGTTGTCAAAGAAAATCGATAAAAATATGCCCCAATCATGCTCTGGCATATACAGGTGAAGGTATGCCCCCTCAGGAAAATTGACAAATTTTCAAAAAAATTTGGAAATAATCCCGATTAGTCCATTAGATGGCCAAAAATGCAATGGAGTTGATGGAATTGAAGTTGGAAGTGGTAAGGACGGGTATGGGCTAATTGAAGTTGGAAGTTGACGCAGCCAGTAGAAAGGATTGCCACCAAAACCCTAGGTATAGATAGAAAATGGGGTAAAAACCCATTCATTTTTACCCACGTAGCTTTGAGATTTGAGATTTTGTTCTACACCCTCAGCAAAGATGTCTCCCGTTCCAAACACCCACCATCGAGCATACAAGATCCGAACCTTCAGGCGGCTAGCCGACGTAGACCCTTCGGTATGTACCTTAATATCAACTTTTGAATTTTTGATTTGCACGAATTTCTATACGTTTATTTACATTTTGAGTTATGTGTCACTTTATTGAAAAACCTCATGTGAGTGTGTAATCAACGCATTTGCATTTGGACCAACGCATTTGTAAAAACACATATATAGTTAGCGTAAGGTTTCTGCGGTTCAACACATTGGTATTTTAGTTCTACGCATTTGCTAAATAGCCATGCATTTGCATTTAAAATAGCCGCAATTGTTTATTTTTCAATGCATTTGAAAATATTTCGACACAATTGTTATTTGATTTACGCAATTGCATGTGATATTTGATTTACACACACATTTGTTATTTTTGCACGCATTTGCATTTGAAGGTGACACATTTGAGAAATAATGACACATTTGTGAAATTGAATTACACATTTGGTTTTCTGCAACGCATTTGCAAAAGAATGACGCATTTGCAAAATAATGACGCATTTGAATAGCATGTGATTTTGTCATTTTGCACTAGGATAGGTGATTGATTCTGACATGAGACATATATAATGCCATTGCAGGTTGTTTTAGACATTGTGTATACGCGAGAGTTGAGACCTATGACTTTTTTCGTTTCTGAGATAGCTTGCGGAGCGTGGAGAAACGATTCCTATGGCGTTTGGGTCTTCTTCATGTGATAGGCATGCCTGCCATTTGGGAAAACTGGGCTCTACTGACGATGTTTTGCGATCAGTGGCACTCAAAGACTTCCTCATTTCACTTGCCTACTGGAGAGGTGATAGTTACCTTGGAGGACGTCTATAGGATTTTAAGACTCCTCATCAGAGGCACGAGGGTGAGGTATGATACCCAGAGGAGTGTTGTTGAGATGTGCAGATACTACCCTCACACCGATATCAGACAATTAGGATTTGATCATTATGAGATTAGATGGCATGTATTGGCACAGAGGTATAGGCGGTTGGACAGTCTATTATGTACATTGATAGGTGGTATAGTCCTTCCTGACCGTCGAGGGCATGGTTTTCCTATGGGTTGGGGAGAGATGTTGGTAGGTATGTTAGAGCGACAGGAGGTATATGCTTGGAGTCCTTGTTTGCTCAACATGTTATACTTACATTTGCATGATATAGCCTATCGAGAGGCTTAGTCCATGAGTTGAAGTACCATGCTCCTGATGATATGGGTGTGGGAACACATTGCCATTTTTTGGCCACCGGTTACAATCGATGTACAACACGAAACCCCTTATGCCTTCCATTATGCAGAGGCGAACACTCAGCACCACATGGGAGATATCGAGTATTTTAGACATGCCATTGACACTATGGTACAGTTTACATGGAGACCGTACTTGGGATGTGCAGAGTGGTCAGATGAGGATGAACACTTGCCTTTTTTCCACCAGACACAGTACCTGATTGGGTGAACTATTTCACATGTCCATATTATAGAGTGATATTTTCCAAACCATGTATTGTAGCAGTTTGGAGAGATTTAGGATGAGCCTAGAAGAAGAGTAGAGTTTGTGAGGTTCTCACGAGAGATTCCCCTATGGGGTCCAGAGATTCTAGTGGCCACTACCGAGGAATATATTGAGGCATTGTAGGCATTTAAGTGGGGATGGAGAGATGGTGTAGCAGACCCAAGTACCATTGAGGCATTAGATCAGTGGTGGGCTGTGCATAGGCCGATTCCCCTTACAGATCCAGATCAGCTAGCACCGATAGAGTAGTGAGGGACAGGACCCTGGGGTAGGCATGGCCGAGGCAGAGGTTAGAGAGGTGGAGGTGGTCATGGTGATGATGGAGATGGTGGTGGAGGTGGTCGGCAAGGTGGTAGGAGAGGGAGGCGTGGATGGAGGGGACGAGGGCCACCATTATCACCCATCCGCGAGGAGGGACAAGGGGAGGAGGATGCGCCCATGCCAAATATGAAGAGCACAAAGATATACTGAGAGGGGGGGTGAATCAGTATATCAACAAACTTTTACCCTCTTACTTATTTATCAACTTCAAACTTAAACACAAATCAACTATTTGATATGAACCAATTTGCACAAGTTGACAAAACTTTTTATTGAAATGATTTTTACAAAGTAGGCACCAACCTACAGATTTACAATAAGATGATTTGGTAGAACACAACCTACAAGGAACATCCAAACATTTACAACTTTAGTGGGCACCTACCTACAAGGAGCACTAGCCCCTAATGCAAGGCACCAACCTTGACTTGATGGTTGCAAGATGATGCCTTCAATCTGACCTGCACTATCCCAATCCTCCAATCTGCCTTTGGTGATGAATGATCTCACACTTAGCCCACACAAGGAGATGTGACTTCAGATTTAGAATGCTCTCTTACACAACCTCCACACCAAAAAGCCCGAATGAATATTGAATATATACTTAGATCAAAGATAGCAACAATTGATGAAAAGACATGACTCTATCTTTTCAGCGCTTATTCACACTTCTTCATTAATCTGAAATAATCTTAATTTGTATTATCCTTTAATTCTTGACAAAAGATCCTCTTCAAAATTTTGAACTCCCTTCTACTTTATTGTTTTGCCAATCCCACCTCTTGGCCATTCAAGATTAAAATATTTTTTTTTGTTAATAATGTTTGTTTCCAGATCACTCCAAAAAGTTTATTAGTTCAAAGATACGTGTCTTTGTGAGGTGCGTATCTTTTCAAGACTTAGCTTTTAGAGGCACCCTTTTTTTTTTTAGAAGAGATCGAACCATTCTAACACACACCCTTTCAAAATTAACATACGTTTTGCACAAGAGATGATATACATGTCTCTTCATAACACAAAGCGTTCTTTCTAAATATTACGTGTCCTTTCATATTTGCCTGAATCGTGCATTTTACAAAAAATAATTTTTGTGTGTATACGTCTTAATTAAAACTCTTAACAAATTTGTCTTATTATCTCCTTGTGAATATCAACATATGATTTAATTTGTGGCCATCCGAATAACCCTTCTCACAATTTGATCGCTATACATCTATTATACTTCCAGGCGCTGCGTAACTTTATCTTTGGAAAAGTATCGTGTCTGGTCAAGTAGCGCCTCATACAAACTACGGGAGTTATCACGGGACAACAACGTTCCAAGCTTCCAAACCACAAAACACACACAGGTCATTCTTGTTTCATCACACCAATATCAATCTCAACGATTTATTGATAATTCTGAAGTATTATCTTCATAGAGCAATCTTCTTTAACAATCACCTAATATAAATCGGGCCACATTTGTAGATGCTTGAGATCATATATTCATCTTTCTCATATCGGTGATGATCTTAAAATGATGATGATTTCTCAAATGTCCAGATTATAACATGAAACAGTGATAAAATTATAACGTATGTCTAGTGCCCAGCAGGTGCACTTATGATAAATTGCTCAGGTATCTAGGTATCTTGTGACTCAAACAATTCCCAGATTTCTACCTTCAAAGATTACTAGAAAAATGATGTCTACTCCAATGACTATTCCAAAACTGTAATAATATCCTTTAGAATCATCTCATAGATTTCACTGTGATCTACTTGAGATCTGCATTCAAATATGTTATCTTCAATTACTCTTGTCATGTTGTTCTTGATATAACTTTAACATCAATTACGATATTTCCAACATGACCCGAACTTGTTTTGAATCGAAGTCTGAATCTCCCAGCAATCTCCAGTACTTACCTATTCAAACTAAAATTGGATATGAATATTATTTCTTTAGTCATATTCTATATTTGAACATATATTCTATAGTTGGATGCTTCTAAACACAATTAGTCTGAAGATGATCAATCTGAAGATGATTACTTCATTAAGCTCATCATTGTATGTAACATCTGGCTTTTCTTGAACTTATCATATTATAAGTATTGTTTCTACAATCTCTCTTTTTCTCAATCTTGTCCATTCATTTGTCATCAATGACTTCATCCTTTTATTTTGACATCAATGACAATATTTCCAACAATCTCCCCCTTTGTCATTGATGGCAACATATTCTCCCTCATCTCTTCTAACTCTTCCTTATTCTATTTCTCTCCCCCTTTGACATCAATGGCAAAGGGACTTCATCCATTTTGCATTTTTTGTTCCATGGAGCTACAAGATATTGTGTATAGCTCCCCCTGAATGTATACCCCCGTTTACAAATACTCATCTTTCTCTTTTCATTCCTTAACTTCTGAATAATTTTGCTTCTTCTGCATGAAAGCTTCTTCCTTTTGACATCAATACCATTTCCAACAATAGAAGCCAATAGAAAATTTCTCATCAACTTCATTAGATATCAACCCATAAGTAGTTTTCTCTTCAACACTTTGAGATACTTCACTTTTCAACTATCTTCTCCAAGTGGCTGAAAGATAATGTTCAACATAGCCCCCCCTAAATTCACGCTTCCTCTTTAGAAAAGACATATTGAATTTGCATTGGATTCTTCGTTTCTTGTATCTATCTTCTTTCTCCAAACTTTTGTAAACTTTCTTTCCTTTTCCATGATGTTCTTCTTCATATCTTGTAAAGGTGATTCCATAAAGTCACAACTACAAAAACGTGCTATGTGTCCAAAATTGTTGCACTTAAAACACATAATGTCATGACTAAATAAATTATAGTCTCTCCTAGTGAAGCTTGAACCATTACTTGTTTGAAATCTGCAATTTATTGCATTGTGTCCAAAGTAGTTGCATGAATAGCAATATCCATAGAAAGAATAAAACTTCCCACAGTTAGATTTTCTTTCATTTTCCTTGAAACTTGTGACATTCTCATCACACTTTGTACATTTCTCCTTTGGCTTATTCAATTCATTTTTCAACATGACAACTTCTTGTTCCAACTTGTCACAATCTCTCTCTTTTGTACTTAACTTGTTCTTCAATTCATTTTCAACTTGCTCAACCTCTACAAGTTGAGCCCTTAAATCTTCAATTATTTTGTTCAATCCCTCCAAGCTTTTTGTTAACTAATTGGTCTTTATTTTATGCTTGGTTGCCTTCTTCTTCAACTTTTCATTTTTCATGTATGCATAATGAAGTTCTTCCTCTAGATCTGTTTCTTCTTCTTCTTCATTGCATTCTTGATCAATTTCTTCTTCATCACATTCTTGATCAACACCTTCATATTCAACCATGAACAATATTTCTTCTTCACCAATGCTGGAGCATCCTTCACTATGTTCTTCAGAAGTGCTGCTATCTTTCTTTGAATAGAAACTATTTTTGTGTTTGTGAGATCTCCTTTTTGACTTGTGCTTAGAATTTTTCTTCCCCTTTTTCTTTGTGTATATCTCTTCTTCATATTTGCTTGTGTCACTTGAGTTGCTATCACTTTGAGGACAATTTGATGCATAATGTCCAACTTCTTCGCAATTGAAACATTTAAAAGGATATTTCCCTTTGTACTTTCCTTTTCTTTTTTTAAGCTTCCTCATGAAATGAGCCTCTGCTTCATTATCACTTGACTTCTTATTTGATGTATCATGTTTAGTTTCTCCCTTATTAGATGCTTTGAAAGAAATTTCATTTTGTGGTGATCTTCCTTCAATCTTCATCTCATAGGCAGCAAGGATCCCATGTAATTCATCTTTAGTTAATTGATCCAAGTTTGTTAATTCCTCCAATGCTGCAACCTTGGCTTCAAACTTTGTAGATAGAGATCGTAGAATCTTATCAATAATAAAGTTATCCTCAAATTCTTCACCAAGTCCTTTCATGATGTTTACTGTTTCATCAACACGAAGAAAATATGAAGCAATATCTTCATCATCCTCCATTTTGAGAGTTTCTAATTTCCTTTTATGAGTTTGCAATTTTTCCTTTTTAACTTTTGCATCTCCTTCATAGATATTTTGAAGTTTGTCCCAAATCTCTTTTGCTGACTTGCACCTCATGACTTTTGTAAATTTAGAATCTGTTAGGCTGCAAAGAAGAGCATGCTTAGCTTTTGCATTGTTCTCACTTCTCTTTTTCCTTGCTTCATCCGTTGGAGGGGTAGCTGGAGGTGTATACCCATCAACAACAGATTGCCACACATCAAACCCAAGTGCGTTCAAGTATGATTCCATCTTGATATTCCAAAATGCATAATTAGTCCCATCAAAGATGGGTGCTTTCACTGTGTTGTTATGATCTGCCATGTGTGCTCTTAAGGATCTCCTTCAAGCAGTTAGGCTTTCAAGAAGGACCTTGCTCTGATACCAATTGAAGAGCACAAAGATATACTGAGAGGGGGGGTGAATCAGTATATCAACAAAATTTTACCCTCTTACTTATTTATCAACTTCAAACTTAAACACAAATCAACTATTTGATATGAACCAATTTGCACAAGTTGACAAAACTTTTTATTGAAATGATTTTTACAAAGTAGGCACCAACCTACAGGTTTACAATAAGATGATTTGGTAGAACACAGCCTACAAGGAACATCCAAACCTTTACAACTTTAGTAGGCACCTACCTACAAGGAGCACTAGCCCCTAATGCAAGGCACCAACCTTGACTTGATGGTTGCAAGATGATGCCTTCAATCTAACCTGCACTATCCCAATCCTCCAATCTGCCTTTGGTGATGAATGATCTCACACTTAGACCACACAAGGAGATGGGACTTCAGATTTAGAATGCTCTCTTACACAACCTCCACACCAAAAAGCCCGAATGAATATTGAATATATACTTAGATCAAAGATAGCAACCATTGATGAAAAGACACGACTCTATCTTTTCAGTGCTTATTCACACTTCTTCATTAATCTAAAAGAATCTTAATCTGTATTATCCTTTAATTCTTGACAAAAGATCCTCTTCAAAATTTTGAACTCCCTTCTACTTTATTGTTTTGCCAATCGCACCTCTTGGCCATTCAAGATTAAAATATTTTTTTTTGTTAATAATGTTTGTTTCCAGATCACTCCAAAAATTTTATTAGTTCAAAGATACGTGTCTTTGTGAGGTGCGTACCTTTTCAAGACTTAGTTTTTAGAGGCACCCTTTTTTTTAGAAGAGATCGAACCATTCTAACACACACCCTTTCAAAATTAACATACGTTTTGCACAACAGATGATATACATGTCTCTTCATAACACAAAGCGTTCTTTCTAAATATTACGAGTCCTTTTATATTTTCCTGAATCGTGCATTTTACAAAAATTAATTTTTGTGTGTATACATCTTAATTAAAACTCTTAACAAATTTGTCTTATTATCTCCTTGTGAATATCAACATATGATTTAATTTGTGGCCATCCGAATAACCCTTCTCACAATTTGATCGCTATACATCTGTTATACTTCCAGGCGCTGCGTAACTTTATCTTTGGAAAAGTATCGTGTCTGGTCAAGTAGCGCCTCATACAAACTACGGGAGTTATCACGGGACAACAACGTTCCAAGCTTCCAAACCATGAAACACACACATGTCATTCTTGTTTCATCACACCAATATCAATCTCAACGATTTATTGATAATTCTGAAGTATTATCTTCATAGAGCAATCTTCTTTAACAATCACCTAATATAGATCGGGCCACATTTGTTGATGCTTGAAATCATATATTCATCTTTCTCATATCGGTGATGATCTTAAAACGATGATGATTTCTCAAATGTCCAGATTATAACATGAAACAGTGATAAAATTCTAACGTATGTCTAGTGCCCAGCAGGTGCACTTATGATAATTACTCAGGTATCTAGGTATCTTGTGACTCAAACAATTCCTAGATTTCTACCTTCAAAGATTACTAAAAAAATGAGGTCTACTCCAATGATTGTTCCAAAACTGTAATAATATCCTTTAGAATCATCTCATAGATTTCACTGTGATCTACTTGAGATCTGCATTCAAATATGTTATCTTCAGTTACTCCTGTCATCCTGTTCTTGATATAACTTTAACATCAATTACGATATTTCCAACATGACCCGAACTTGTTTTGAATCAAAGTTTGAATCTCCCAGCAATCTCCAGTACATACCTATTCAAACTAAAATTGGATCTGAATATTATTTCTTTAGTTATATTCTATATTTGAACATGTATTCTATAGTTGGATGCTTCCAAACACAATTAGTCTGAAGATGATCAATCTGAAGATGATTACTTCATTAAGCTCATCATTGTATGTAACATCTGGCTTTTCTTAAACTTATCATATTATAAGTATTGTTTCTACAATCTCTCTTTTTCTCAATATTTTCCATTCATTTGTCATCAACAACTTCATCCTTTTATTTTGACATCAATGACAATATTTCCAACAAAATATTGGCAGAGTTGTGGAGGAGGTGCATGTTGAGATTGGCAAAGAGGAGAAGCATCCCGCAGAGGAGGTAATTCCAGAGGTTCATGCAGAGGAGGAGGTAGAGATTGATGCCCTTGGCTTACTTGGTGCCTATCAGGATGATGATGAGGATGATGATCATGAGCAGGAGATTCAGGATAGGATTCTAGAGGAGTTGGAGGATGAGGATGATGGTGTGTCGAGGGTGAGATAGGTTGACACAAGGGTAGTTGATCTCGACACTGCTACACTTCATGCCCAGGTTGCATCCTTGGAGGAGCAGATGAGGGTCATGATGTCCAAGAGAGATGTGTTACAGTTGGAGAGGGACAAAGTTGTCATGGATAGAGATCAGGCTATAGCTTGGAGATAGGAAACTGAGCAGATATTTACAAAAATTAGAGCTCTATGCACTGGGCCGACAGCTGCATTTTCCAAAGAGTTAGTCAGAGCCAGGGAGAGGGCCACTTATTAGAGAGATTTGTATGAGACATTAGTTCCTTCAGAGAGACGGGCCTCGAGCTTTTCAGAGGCACACAATGAGAGGTCTCAGACTAGGACCCACTCTAGGACAGTTAGCATAGAGGGTGTTGAGCAGCCACGCAGAGTTGGCCCATACGATATGCCACATTTAGGGCACAGGTCCTTAGATTCCTGACATTAGTCATCCACACACTCCGGTCATGATAGCAGTGGCAGGTTAGGATAGGGACATTTGTTGATATGTATTGAGACATTGTATTATGATCAGATAGCCTGCGGGCTTCCATATTTATTGATACATTATGATATTGTGATGTGACACTGTTGAGCGATATATATATATATATATATATATATATATATATATATATATATATATATATATATATATATATATATGACTTTGGCAGTGATTCTCATGATATGCGTTTCTATTTATTAATTATGCAATCATTTATTTGTACATGTGATGTTTATATGAGATGCCTATGTGATGGATGACCATATCTACTTTATGATGTATTTATGCAGCCTATGATGTGATGTTGATTCTATGTGATGATGTATGCATTAATATTTATGATGTTGATGGATGTTATGTATGCAATTTATAATTATGATGCAATATGATGTGATATGTACAATTCTTTCTACATGTGATTCTATACAGATGTAATGTGGTGCTTGTATTTACCTTTGTTATGTACATGGAATGCTTATGATATGTAATCAATGATGAGAAATGTCTATTATGCCATGATGTCCTAGATATGATAGATGCCTATATGTTTTTATATTTTCTAATGCACGATGTATGTATGATTGATGATGTATGATTTGGAAATGATATTTTCTAACATGAATGTGTATGCGAGATGATTTATATTGTTGTGTGTCATAAGACTCTGTCATAATGCAAGAAAGAAGAACTGTTAGTGCAGAAAGAAATATTGAGAAATAATGAAAGAAATGCGATGGATGTTAGTATTAGCAATCTTTGATGTTTCGTTGTATCACAAAAGGTGTTTCACTTTATCATCATTGGGCGAGACTAATACAAATGGTGAAAAACACTATGATATGAAATAGATCAAGGTGTGCAAGGTCATCCACTTGCTAACAATAGATAGTCACAGACGAGGATTGTCGTTAACTCATATTAAGGGCACAATTGCCCATCTTTTTGTCAAGACAAACCAAAGACAACAAAAAAATAAAAAACGGGTCATGAGACATCATCACTCCTCTAAATCCTTCATGGGACATCCTTGAGGAAACTAGTAACATGACTCAAAATCAAATTTTAAAAGATAGTTGACAGACAACAGTCAAAGAAAATAGAATTCTGATACATTGTTGCATCTCTAAACCCTTCATGGGACATCCTTGAGAAAGCTACTAACATAATTCCCATCATAAAGTCAAATGAAAGATAAGATAAATAAGTCAGAAATTCAAAAAGGCAATAAAATATTTTCCAAAACTTGATCTGTTTGTTTGATTCATTTTGATTGATAGAAGGATTGATTGATAGAGCCTAATTTCCGGAGATACACATACCAGATAAGACTTTGAGTCTGGTTTCGATGTTATGAATATCTGTATAAGGCATGCCAAAGCTTGGTTTCAGAAAGACATGTATCATATAAGACGTTAAGTCAGATGCTGTTGATGTGATAACCTATGTAAGGCTATGTTTGATTGATTGACAATGTCGATTATGTAGGAAGGAATCATCCTGTATAAGACAGATTGTTTTGCTGATATTTGTATTCAGGAAGGACTCATCCTCAACATGACATAGGTTGATTGTTTGGAAATTTGTTTGACTTGACTTAGAGACATTGCTAACTTGTTCACCAAATTGATGCATGACTTAATATGATGTGTTGACAATTGACTGTGTGTGATGACAAACCCTAAAGGATTGACCTAGTGCGGCCTCAAGGGCTCATTGATTGATGGCCTTTCCTATGTTATACATGCAGAGACCTCATAGTTTGACTTGAATTTGACTGACAAGACTGACTACAAAGAGAAGACGTGTGTGATAGTGAATGTGACGAACCCTAATGGACTGACCTAGTGAAGCCTCAGGGGCTCATCGATTGATGGCCTTACCTACGTTATACACGTAGAGACTTCATAGTTTGACATGACCAATGACCTTGTCATATAGACATATGGATTGAGTAATTATTTTATATAGACAAACCCAAACGGACTAACTTAATGCCTCGGGGGCACATCGGCAGATGGCCTTGCCTACGTCCAGTCGTAGAGGCAACGTAGTTCAACTAATGACAAAGACTGACAAATGTGATTGACTCTGACTCTATTTTTGGATTTTTGACATGTTTTTTTTCATTTTTTGTTTTTTTGAAGTTTTATGATGTTTTTGTGTTTTCTCAAGTCATTTTGTGATGTTTTTGGATTTTTCTATGGTTTGACATCTTCAACATAGCCAATGGAAGAACCAATATGACACACAACAAGTGTTTTCCCCTAGTCGAGTATAAGACCAATTGATTATGAATAGGATAAAATGGGGGGTATGAAATGCACTTGATGTCAATCGTTCATGGTTATGGGAAAGATTACCACTTATTACGAATGGTATGTACAAGTGATGGATGGGAAAGATAAGGGATATGTACAGGGATAGGTAGTATGTGTAGGGATAAGGACTATGTATAGGGTAGTGGACTATGTACAAGGATAGTGGACTATGCATAGGGTATGCTAGATTAGAATAATAGTAGACAAAGGAGCAGAGTCAATGACACATGGCACCTGTTTGCTAGGTTTTCACCATGGTACCTATCCAAAGCGCCACTGAAGTGGTTTTCACTATTGGATGAATTATTTGTCTTTACTATTTTATGGATTTTCTAATTTTTTTGGTGTTACCAAGACACCTGTTTGCCAAGTTTTCACCTTGGTAACGATTTTTTTAATTTTTTTGTATTTTTTGCTAATTAAGAGAAGGCCCTCAGAAGCTATGCGTAGAACTTCTTCAGATGAATACTATTGATTGGAGAGGACAATGGTTCCCCTTTAGGAGTAGAAAGTTGATACGCTCTTGATCCAAAGACTTCTGTAACAATATACGGTCCTAATCAGTTAAGTTCAAACTTTCCTAGTTTTTCTCTATCTGCTTGATTCTTTGGGTTCTCCATTAAGACCATGTCACCAATGTCAAAGTTTATGTTCAAGACCTTCCTGCTATAGCTATGACGAAGGTGGTTCTGATATGCTTGGAGATGGTCTAGTGCCTTTTGTCTTCGCTCATCTAGGAATTCTAGCTCATGGAGTCTCGATACTTGGCATTCTTCATCATCAATGTGCCCTTTCAAGGATACCCTCAAGGAAGGAATCTCAACCTTAACCAAATACTGGTGAATAAGGAGTTGCACCAGTGGGAGTACAAATACTTGTGCGATAAGCCCATAAGGTGGGATTAAGCTATAAATGCCAATCACGACTAGCATCATTGACAGTCTTCTTGAGGATTCTAATGATAGTTTTGTTAGATGCCTCTGCTTGGCCATTACCTTGTGGGTAGTATGGAGTGGAAAAGTGACATTGAATATGAAATTTGTCACAAAAATGGTGGACTTCTTGATTCTTAAATGGGTGGCCATTATCCATGATTATGGACTGAGGGACACCATACCGATAGATGATATATTTCAGAATAAACTTAGACATCTATGTGCCAGTAATGTAGGTCATTGGAATAGCCTCAATTCACTTTGTATAGTACTCAGTGGCAGTGATGATGAATTTGTGGCCATTGGATGATGTGGGATGGATCTTACTGATGAGGTCGAGTCCCCATTGGGAAAAAGGCCATGGTGACGTTATAGGACGAAGCTCCTGTGCTGGTGCATGTATCAAGTCTCCGTGAATTTGGCATTGGCGACATTTCTTTACAAAGACATATGAGTCCTTTTCCATAGTAGGCCAATAATAATCCAGTCTCATAATTTTTTTGGCTAAGGTAGGACTGCTAGAATGGGAACCACATATAGCCTCATGTACCCCACACAAGGTTGCTTGTGATTCATTGGAATCAAGACATCTTAGTAGGGTATTATCTAAGGCGTGCCTATAAAGGGTGTCTTTGACGATGGTGTATTTGGCTGACTTGTGGAGAAATGTCCTACGTTGGTTGTTTGACAGGCTAGTGGGTATGATTTCGGCATCTAGGTAGTCATAGATTTCTTTGTACCACAGGGAATCAGGACCAACAATGTCACATACCATCTCAAAATTTGGGATATCATAGGTTGGGACCAAAAGCTGTTCTACCAAGAACTCAAACTTAGGCACATTGCTAGGAATGTCTAGAAGTGATGCAATTGTGGCCATAACGTCTGCTTCCCTATTTAGAACATGCAGTATCTAATGAAATTTGACCTTGTCAAATTACTCTTTAAAGCAATCAGCCATGCATTTGTATGGAGCAAGCTTCTCATCCTTAGTCTCATAATCATCATTTACCTGTCTGATTACTAGTTAAGAATCGCCATATACCTATAGGTTCTTAATTTTCCACTTGACTGCCATGCATAACCCTGTCACTAGAGCTTCATACTCCGCTATGTTGTTAGTACATGGGAATGCAATCCTAAATGAATTAGGAATGGAATCACCCTGTGGTGTGATAAATAGTATACCAACCCCTGAGCCATGATTTGTATGTGAGCCATCAAAGTACAGTTTCCATGTTATGTTTGTGTCTATAGTGAACATACATTCATTAGGAAAGTCTGCAACTAATGGATGATCTGCTTGTATTGGTGCGTCGACTAACTCATCAGCAATGACTTTCCCTTTAATAGCCTTTCTCTCAACATACTGGATATCATACTCACTAAGTATCATAACCCATTTGGCCAGTTGCCCTATTAATGCTGCTTTGCTTAGAAGATATTTCAGAGGATCTATTTTAGCAATCAACATTGTTTGATGGTTTAGCATATAGTGCCCTAGTTTTTGAGTAGAAAATAATATTGCAAGACAAGCACATTCAATGGTACTATAGTTGAGCTCATAACCTACCAAAGTACGATTGATATAATAGACTTCCCTTTCATGACCTTCATCGTCATTTTGTGGAAGCAATGCTTTGAGTGATGAATGGGTTGTTGTAATATAAAGAATCAGTGGTCGTCCTTCAACAGGTGGCATTAAGACTAGTGGTGTGAGTAGATATTCTTTAATCAGTTGAAAAGCCTCTCCGCACCTAACTGTCCATGCAAAGGGTACCCCTTTCTTAAGTAGATGTTGAAAAGGATGTGCCTTATCTGCTAACTGCACTATAAATCTTCTCATGGATTGTAGTCTTCCTTGTAATGTCCTTAGTTGAATGAGATTAGTTGGTGGAGGCATGTCTATGATTTCTTTTACCTTGGCCAGATCCACTTCAATGCCTCGTCTGGAGATGATATAGCCTAAAAGCTTTCCTGACTTCACTTTGAACACACATTTCTTGGGATTGAGTCTCACTTTATATTTTTCCAGTCTTTGAAATATCTTGTCTAAAACCTGTAAATGTTCTGCCTTTGTCTTCAATTTAACAATAAGGTCATCGACATAATCCTCCATAAGAGTGTACTAGATCATGAAAAATGGTGGTCATGGCACGTTGATAGGTAGCTCCAACATTTTTGAGTCCAAAGGGCATAACATTCTAGCAATACATTCCCCAAGGACAAGTGAAAGCTGTCTTAGGTTGGTCTTCAGTTGCAATTCTGATCTAATTATATCCTGAAAATCCATCCATAAGGGACATCTCATATCCTGTTGTCATGTCTACTATCATGTCTATGTTAGGAAAAGGGAAGTCATGCTTAGGACAAGCCTTGTTGGTATCTTTGAAATCAGTGTAGATGCGGATGCCCCCTGTTGGTTTAGTGACTGGTACAAGATTGGAAATTCAATCTGCATAGTCGATTGATCTAATGAAACCAACGTCTAACAGTTTCTTGAGTTCTACCTTAACTAGTAAAGCAATCTATGGATGCATTTTCCTCAATTTCTGTTTCATTGGTTTGACACCTAGTTGTAAGGGTGAGTGATGTAGAACAAGTTTAGGATCCAACCCAGGCATGTCTACATATGACCAGGAAAAATTTATCTGTCTCTGTGCAAAGAAGTTGTGGAATTTTGGCTGCTCTTCTGTTGTTAATGACACTGCAAAATAAACCAGTTGAGGATTCTCTTTTGTGCATATGTTGACTTCTACTGATTCTTCAAAGAGCATGGGTGACTTTTCCTATGCAATGGGGAGAATGTTCAAACCTCCATCCATAGATGCCTCATAGAGGTTTTCGCCTTCGGATGTGTCCTTTATTTTTACTTTTTCATTGTCTAGAGGCGCCTTTCAGTTTTCACCTAGAGACTTGTCCTTTTTATCTTGTTTATTCTTTTTCTCATTTTTGCGACTGGAGGGTTGAATAGATTCCCCAAAATATGCTTTGTTGTCCAAGTCAATGGTAAAACTAGCCTTGTGATCACTGCTAGGTATGCCTTCTCGTAATCCCACAAACTCAACAATTGGTTTGTCGTTCTCAAAAATGTCTAAGACGGGTGTGTCTTGTTGGTCCCAATCAATGAGTTGGGGATAAAATAAGGGCATGTCATCATCAAAGTTATCAAAGTTTAATGGGGTCAAGTTAAGGACTGAGTTGTTCATAGGGTCACAAAAGTCTTGTACTAAGTCCTATTTTCTCTTAGGTTTAGATCTAGGTGGACTGAGAGGTCGGCCTAATGCCAAGGTTTGGTTATCTGAAACAGATGTATCAGGTTGCCAAGAGGTAGGATCAAGTTATTCCCAATAGTAATGTTTTAACCATTCCTCTTTTGTCATATTCTTTGGTGGACAAGAATTCAATGGATTTGGTGAGGATCTTAACATTAAGTCAAGTTCTCCAAATAACTTGTCAAGGTCCATGGAAGAGGTAGAGGATAGGGAATTCCACTCATAGTCATTGGAGTCGGGGGAGTCACTGTGATATTGGTTAGATAGTTTGTGAGATGTTTCAATATCTTCTGAAGCACTTACTTCCTCAATTAAGGGTGATGTGGTACTAGGAACTCCAATCTGAATTGGTTGAAACCCAAGCCCTAAGCCTTTTGGCCACTGAGAAACAAAGATTGGTTCAATCCTCCCATCTTGATTTAAGCCTAAACCACTTTATCCATTATATCCCTTGCTTTGCATGATTGTGAAACCCTTTCCATATAGATCTGTAGGAATGTGAGCAAGTGAGATAGGTTCTTCATCATATTCCCTATATAGCCAGGAGGTGACATCTTCGGTATTTACGACCTCTTTGCTTAATTCTCCCCATTTAGTGAAAGTTGTTATGGGAGGAATGTGTATAGTGACCATAGATTGTCTCCTATCTAATGTAGGTAAGCCATATGACTTAGGAGGAATCAGATGGCTAACACAATAAGATTTCTTCATGTAATACTCTCCACAACCCTTGTCTTAGATCTCAACCCTAGGAGTGGTAGGAATTCAAGGTGAAATAGATGTTCGAGTGAGTGTGGATAGATCGACATAGTGAGATGAATTGGACAATGAAGCCTCTTGGTTTATTGGCACTTGGAATTGGGGTATCTCTTTTAGATTGGTGCAATATTGGAATGGATCTGGGTCACCATCTATAGTAATTTTAGTGCCATTGTAAGGGAATTTGAGACATTAATGATACGTGGAAGGGACCACCTTCATGGCATGAATCCAATGTCTACCTAGCAAAAGGTTGTATGGAAGGGTGAGATCCAAGACCTGAAACTTTGTCTCCATTACTGCAGGACCAATTCTGATAGGAAGTGTTACCACCCCCTTTGATTTTCATTCCTCATCATCATAAGCTTTAATGAAAATAATTTTGGTTGTGTCTACACATGCTTCTGAGAAATATAATGCCTTAATCAATTTTAAAGTGCACAGATTTAACCTTGCTCCTCCATCTACCAAAACTCGTCTAACTTTGGTGTCATTAATAGGGACTTCAAGATGGAAAGGGTTGTTATGGTTTGTCTTTTCAGTTGCATAGTCTTGTTCAAAAAATGTGGCATGATGATTATTGGTCAAGTAGCCCACTATTTCCTGGAAATGATTGACATCGATATCATTTGGGATAGTGTTGTTTTGTAAAACTTTATCTAAAATGGACCGATGCTCAGGGGAGATATGCAACAATTCCAAGATTGAAATTTGGGTTGGGGTCTTCCCCAACTGGTCAAGTAGGTTATATTGTGACTTGGAAGGCTATGGTGTTTGCTACGATGGAGGACCTTGGATAGTGATCTTAGTACGATGAGTGTTGACAACACACTCGAGAGTTGTATTGATAGTAATGGTATTGATATTCTCATCGGTGACACGAAGGTGATTAATGGTTTTGCCACTATTATAGTCATGCTTGATATTCACATAGTTGGCTGACATATTGGTCTTGGTACTCGAACTGGAGACATTTCCTTTCCCATGGTCATGTAGCGGATCAGAAAAGACTTGATGATCAATATTTGATCACTTTTGTTTCTATCCACTAACTTTAATTATTCTCCTTTTGACAAGATCCTATATGATATTTTTTAGTTGGCGATAATTTTGTAGGTTATGTCCCTTAGTTCTATGATAATCACAAAAGGAATTATCATCCAACCAAACTAGTTTAAATTGTCCTGGATCGTATTATCTTGGCTCTTGAAGCTATATTAGATTATGTTGTAACAGTTGTTTGAATATAGACTCAATGGGTTCCCCTAAGGGAGTGAAATCACGTTTTTGAAACCTCCTTTGTTGTGGACATTGGGTACTTTGCACCGTATTGGAAGGTTGATTGGTAACATTAAGCGTGTTGGCCGAAGAGTTAGGTACTTGTAATGTGATGATTGGTCCCACTTGTATAGTTTTAGCATCAACTACCCCATCATTTGTGACGTTTTAGTTTCGAGACCAAAATCTGTTTCTGTCATTGGGGGCATTTGGCACTATTGGATTTCTATTGGATGTCATCGTCTTAAGTTCTCCTTTTTCAATGTGATCCTTTTCTATTATAACCCCTTTTTTGACTAGTTCTAAAAAGGATGTACAACAATGTACCCTTAAGTTACTCCTTAATTTTGCATGAAGGTTTTCCTGGAACATAGTGACTTTTTGTTTTTCAGGTATTTCGACAGGACACTAACTAGCTATAGTCCTCCATCTATGGAAGAAAGTGATGAATGTTTCACCTTCGTCTTGTGTTGTATGACACAAGGTTGCTATATTTATCTTGTGGTCTTTGTTGAAGGAGAATTGCTCAACAAATTTCTTATAGGCCAGTTCACCCCAAGATCTGATGCCATGTGCAATTCCTAAAAGAATTCTTGGAAATAATCTCATAAGATATGTGGGGTCATAAGTGACATCTATGCATATGGTAGAAAATTCCCTTATATGTTCTATTGGATTTCATTTTCCATTGTACTTAGGGAGATTCAGTATGACATACCCGTGAGGGAAAGGTGTCATGTACAATGATCTATCAAAGGGAAATGGGCATATGTCCTTTGTTGACACTGCCATGTTTTCCATTTGTGTTTTTAGTGCATGCATTTGTGTTTGCAAGACGTCAACCTAGGTTAAGGATGTGTTGGACGGATTATGCGGGTCTATGTAGGCATTTTGAAACCCTAGGTCTCGTGATGGGTTTTGATTGAATGTCGATATTTGATGTGGATTTGGATTCAGAATGTTGGTGAATGTGTTCTGGTTTAGAATATGCGTAAATTGGTTTTGAATCAGAATCTGTGTGAACAGATTCTAACTACCACTTTGTGAGAACAAATTTTGATTCATAATCTGTGTGAATTGGTTTTGACTTGGAGTCTGTGTGAATGGATTTTGACTTGAATTCTGTGTGAATGGATTATGGCTACCAATCTGAGAGAATTGATTCTGATTTAGAATTTGTGTGAATGTATTATGACTACCAATCTGGGAAGATGGATTTTGATTACCATATTGGAATGAGGGAATGCCTATTGTTTGTGTAATATGCGGTATGGTACTAGTGGTTTGAATACTAGGTATGGCCATTGACTTTGGTATGGTACCCATGACACTGACATTTGGTGTAGAGGATGATGTTTTAGATCTTTTATTCTCAACAAGAGGACTGAAAGGAGTGGACGATGATGCCCCTACAGTGAAATTAAATCTTGATTTCATGCCAGACGTACCAAATGGAGACGTATGGACTATCATACTCTATGTAGGTATGCCAGATGGTATGGTTGTATTTACCTGAGGTATAGTAGTACTAGCAGTCATTGTATTTGTCCCTTGTGTAGGTTGAGTTTGTAAGGTACTAATATTGAATCTTGTGGGTAAGGTAGCGCCTTCAACTAGCAACTTGGCTAAGTATCATTGACGATCGTTTGCTAGGTACTCATCTAAAAAAGAGGAAAACTCTGAGTCATGTGTAGCGGCCTCTATGTCTTTTGTTGTAATGTGCCCTTGAGTGTTTCTAGTGGTGAATTTTTCTAATAAATTCTTGTGAGGTCTTGAGGAGAATGGATTGATGAATTCATTTGGGTTCGGCATCTTTTCTCTCTCTCTTCTCTTAGACCTAGTTTCAACCATGTAAGATAAGCTCAATATGCAAGGAATGCAAAACCACATCTATGGAAAATATGAATGTAGTCTATGTTTTTGGGATTTTCTGAATGCAAAATAATAAATGTTCTAAGATGATGACAATATCTAAAGATGCAAAGTCTAAGCAAGCTTCTAAGACAATTAATTCTATAAACCCTAGACGGGGGTACCAACTACCTAAAGTCTAACCAAGGTGTCAATTTAGTTATGTCAAGGAACCAATGTAGGACTAGGATCAAAGACAAGTTGAGTTTCCTAACTAGACTGATGAGCTAGGAGGACTTTCTGTAGGACAAAGGATAACATGATAGGACTAGGTTTAATGAAAAATTTTGTTGATGATATGATTTTTCTAAAGTGTAGATGGTGGCCCTGTCCTAAAGTTTGTAAAACTGACCTTCATAGAAGTTTAAATCTAAAGGAATTATGTACTCAAATATGAAAGTAAAACTCAGAATTGGAACGACTATAGTAATGACTAAATGATACCTAAAGGATGAAAAATTGAGTAAATCATTTCAGGTTTCTGTCCAAGGACCAGTAAGATAGATCAAAGACTGGTATGACAATATTGACCGGACAGTGACTGTGAATTCTAGTTTTCTAATAATTTGGCGAATGCATTGCAAAATTTATCAAATGCAGTTATGTTTCACAGTTGCAGTTTTTTGTCAATCAGTTGTGTGTTTCTAGTAAAGTTCAGTGTCTGAATCTGGAAGATGCAGTTAAGTTTCCCATAGATGCAACTTGTAATGATAGTTGGGACTCAAGCTATAATAGATGTGGTCTTCCTAAAGTTATGCACTAGAAAAATTTCTGTGACAATGGAAAATGCATTGTTTGAGACTGTAGTTGTGGCTCACCTGGTCAGATGCATCATAGACTATCACAAGTGCAATTTCCAAAGATAGATGTGGTTTCTAACAGAGCAAATGCAAGCTAATTTGGCAGATGTGACTCTAAGCTAAACAGATGTGACTCGATAGAACAATTGTGACTCTTTGGTGAATAGTTGTGACTTTGTTGCATTTTCAATGAATGGAGATATAAAACTGACACTATTTTTCTATGATCAAGTTTTGGAAAACAAAAAAAATCATAAGACAAAGTATTTTCAGTTTCATTCTAGACTGAAAGAATGTTTAATTTGACGACAGACAAGCACATCCTAGGCTATGAAGGACAATATTTACTAAGTTCTCACTTGGCTTTCCCTAGCTACACTTATTCAAGGCGGATGATTAGTAGCTTGACCCCTCTGGCTCCCCTCCATGACTCATTAACGTCATTCAGGGCAACCAAGCTATAGTACCCATGAACATCCCATGGCATACCTTCATCTCTACACATGAACCATAAGACTATGAGACGACTTAACAGGTATGACCTGCTGCACCAGTAAATAGAAGGATTTTGGACACTACAAAAAAAGGTGTTTAATTAGGGCATTCCGTTCGTAGGGCATGATCCATGCGGTGCGAGTGCCCTTTCAAATCCATATCATCAGAACCATATGTGTGATTCTTGGGCTTTCCCCAAGAATCCACTTTTATATACTGGCTAGAAGTCCCTTGGGTTTAGGATGCTACCGGTTTGAGTCATCTTAGGGTGAGTACTTTTTCCCACCAGAACAAGCCCAAGTTCTAGAGTTGGTAACCATTTCTCTTACACCCAGAATCGCACAGATGCGCAAGGGGAGAGGATACTTCGATGTACGAAGTTGTGAGGGTAATTAAACACTTGTACTTTCACACCAAATACAGTAGACACTTGTTAATTTTAATCCAAATGAAATATTTGCTACACTACCAAACAATCTATTTCAAAAATTTAACTAGATTCTTTGACATGCGTTCTGCAAAAAGATTCATTAGTAATTTGATATTGGTCTTTGACTATCGATCTCCAAAAAATTCGTTAACTCCTCAAGACACACGCTAAAATAGAAGATTAGCAAAAATAAAAAACTATGAAAGGAAACTGTCAATTGAAAGTTGAAAACCTAAAAATATACTAGTCAGATGTGTCATTTTCTTTTCCAAATGCGTCGCAATATTTTACCAATCAATTGTGGCTCAGAAATGATAGATGCATGATTCCTTTTCAGATGTGTCATTTTAGATCACAGATGCGGCCAACAAAGTCAATTGCGTCGTTTCATCAAATTGATGCGTCTCTGAATATCAATTGCAGCATTTCATCAAACTGATGCATCGTTTTGTACAAAAGCTTGCAAAATCAAATAAAAGTCTACAGATACACAAAGATGGTGTCTTCATGTCGGGTTCACCAAAATGTAGCTCAGAGAAAAACACATGAGAGATTTAGGAAATTCAAATATAATCTATTCAAACTATACTAATGAATCCTCAAAGCTTAGATAATCGATCACAAAAGAAAGCTAAGAACAACATTCATAAAAGAAATTGTTTTACCAAACATGCGATCAATTTTGTTGAATAACCTCCATTACTCTTCTCCATTTTGTCCGTGTAGTGTACTTGCCCTCATATTTTCAAAGTTCGTGCAAGCATTGCCTAAGTGTTGTGATTATGACAAAACATCGAAGATTCAAGATAATTGCTCCAAAATTCATACGATTTCGAGAGAGATTGAAATGATGAAAGATAGATCAATTTATAGAAAATTGATTATTTGAATAACAAGCTAGGATCGAAAGATCAATAAATGGTTGAGATCGACAGACTAGAGATGCATTATGATAACTGTTAGTAGTGACTTAAGTGATACAAATTAGAAATAGAAATAAATATTAAATAAATGATTTAATCTTTGAGTTTGGTATTCAAAAATAGAAGAATTATCTTTGCATGAAAAAGATGAAGATGGATTAAAGCAACTCTCTATTCGAATGCACACACAAGATTTAATTAATTAAATAGGAATATTTAATTAATATGCATGTACAGGCAATTGAGTTAGAACTAAATGACAAAATGATATGACGAAGGATTACTCGAGAAAGCAACTCAGACATTAAATCCAGAGTTAACTGTGCGATTTAAATAGATGTTGTGTCGAGTCAAAGTGAATACTTAGATAACTCACAAAATTATCTAAATATAGAGGAATGCGTTAAAATAGGATTTATGAATTAAATAATTCATTTAATTCAAGATTTTATATTTGAAGAATAATTAAATAAATAAGATTTATTTAATTAAGTGATGAAGGGATTTAAATGAATAATTAAATAAATAAAGGATTTATTTAATTATAGTTGACATATGATAAAGGGGGGAATTAAATAAGACTTTATTTAATTGAAGAAGAAGGATAAGGTTAATTAATAACATAATTAAATAAAATGCATTTATTTAATTAATCAGATAGAATAAAGAAAAGTGTGAATTAATTAAATAATTAAGATTATTTAATTAATAGAAGAAATGGAGACCTTTAGAGAATAATTAAATAATTGACATTATTTAATCATGACCATTGAAGAAATATAAATTATTAAGAAATATTAAAGTCATAGGCTTAGACCAGATTTCGGTGTCTACAATTACAACTCTTTGATCAAATGGAATCTTGTTCTAGGCATTGAAGCTATGATTTTTGTGGACCAAGGGTGACCCCTTTCCTAGAATATTGGAATTTATTTCCAAGAATTGAATTTATTAAAGCAAATCAAACTTCCTAGCCAGGTTGTACCTTTCATGATGGCATAGAAATTCGTGCCAAATTGTTGGTTGTGTTTTAAATCCATTTCTTTATTTCTTTTTGGGCACCAACGTCCTAGAGAGTATCTACATTTGATCTCATTCAATTTGGAGGTATATTCAGAGAGTTATAAACATTTCATTGATTCTTAGTTTGTTGATTTACAGTTTTCAGTCTGTTGGTTTTATTATCAGATTTCAATAAGTTTAGTTTTTGGCTTTAGTTTTCAGTATTTGAGTTGTTTAGAGCTTGCAAGAATCATTCCTTTCACTTTGCTTTCATTCTATCATTGTCACACATTGTAAATTGTAGATTTCTTTAATTGTAAGGTTGAGATATAGTAGTACTAATCCAACCATTGTTAATTCTGCATTTACTTGTGCTTTCTAATACACATACAATAACCCTTGAATGGTTTACCGCCAGTGGGGAGGAAATTACTTGTATTTGCATTTCTCACCCACTGTCAAGTGGTGAATTCCCACTCACGAGTGGATTCCCACCACAACAGATGAATTAGTTAGTTTTGAAAACTTCCATGGCTAGTTATTTGCCTAAGTTTAATTTAGTTTGTAATAAGTACTCCACCATATGCTATCACCTTGCCTTCCCAGGATCTTGGTGAACATTCTTGACATTGAGTTTTATCTTTTTACTTTTAGTTGTAACCATTATTAGTTATTGAGTTATTTAGATCCTAGGGATCCTCTGACCATATGCCCACCCCTCCTCCCTCATTGTGTCTTAGGGCTCATTCTTGGTTAGAGTTACTATTCCGCATCATTTTGTTTTTGGATCTAACCTTAACGGGTGTGTGTTGTATTGTAATTGATATTAAAAATAAAGAAAAAATATAGAGGGTATATTTCATTATGAAAGGGTCATGTTGCACTTTATATACTTGAGAGACAAGTTTAACCAATACTGGTTTTTAAAATGATACTTAATAAATTTGTACATTTTTTATATTTAGTGTCACCAACCATCTTGTATGGTTGTGAGATTTAGGGACTAGAATTTGTAGTATTAGTTTCTTGGCTTGGAAAAGTATTTATCTCCATGCTATCCAAAAAGTTGGAAGCAAAGTGGTTAGTTATGCATGCTATTAGTTTTACTAAATGTATTAGCCATTCTCTTCATATTTCAATTATCTCGAATGTAATGATGTTCTTGACAAATTAAAATGCATGATAGATATGAAAAATGGGCATTACTAAATATCTATTCAAATATCTTTTATCATCTATAAAGTTATGTGAACAAGGAATCAATAACACTTGGTACACCCAATGCATTATAACAAAGAAGGGAGTCAAATGATAAAGGGGGGTTAGAATTGATGTGATATGATTCTATTATGTAATTTATAACCTTCATTGGTCTATCTATAAATCATCTATCAATTGACATTACTTCAAAACTTGTAGACCATAAAGGTCTCTGTGCACTTTGTACTTATTGAGGAATAGTATTACAAGAGACATTACAAGCACTTTTGGCATACTAGAGCATTTTTCTAATAATAAACTACATGGAAATATGATCAAGAATACTTTTATATTTTAACTATGTGAGAGTTTTCTGCATCAACATTTTAGATTGCACTATATAATCCATCATATTTTATTCATCTTAATCATGGATCATAGAGTGTGATCCAAAATATTGATGCAATAAGCTCTCTTATCAATGATATAAAAGAATTCTTGATCACTGATATGGATTATGGAAATATGATGTCTCTTAGATAAAAATATTTTAAATGAAATAATAAAAAAGTCTACTATGAATACCCTTATTATAAATAACAATTTGATTTGTGCAATAATTCAAATAAGGGGTCAATTTGCAACATCCCTCTTATTTCATTGAAACCCTAACCATTATGTAAATGTGGTGAGAAGTCAAATTTTGTCATGATTCATGTTCTAGAAGAAGAGACATGGAGGAATGAGAAATTTGATGGCATTGGTATGTAGAGTGGATGACATGTTTTACTAAAAATATTTTAATTACTGTTTACAACCTTGATAGTAAAAAGCATAGATGCAAGACTCGCCAAAAACTCGGCGAGTTTTTAAAAACTTGTGATTTTTTTGGCCTGGCGAGTTTTCCAGGCAATTGTACACCTGGAAAACTCGCCATACATTTTAGAAAAACTCGCCGTACTTTTGGTGAATTTTTCTAGAATGTACGGTGAGTTTTTTTAAAAAACCCGCTCAACCATTGAAACGCCCAGGAAGCCGCTAAAAAGCAATTTCAAGTTTATTTTTTTCATTCATTCTCATTCCACACTCAACAAAAAACATCTCCAAGGAATTGTGCACTCATTTGCAGCAATTTTACATCCAAAAGACAAGATTTGAAGGGCATTTACATCGAATTTAGAAGGCAAATTGGATTTCTAGGTAGGGTTTCTCATTTTTTTTATTCTTTCTTTTTTTTAAAAAATTCTTCATTCTTGTTGGTTCTATGTTTAAAAATCATCTGAATGTAGTGTAAAAATGATTTAAATGCATTTAGATTCATGAAAACAAGATTTAGATTCATGAAAACAAGATTTTTTTAATAAATTTTTCTTATTTTTTTACATATTTTGCTCATTTTTTCATTTTTATTAAATTTTCTTAAAACCCTAGTTATTTTTTTTTGTTTTGAATCCTCTTTTTTGTTGAATAACATGCTTACAATTTTTTAGATTAGCTTAATTTTTTACTAGTTTGAAGTAATTTTTAGATTTTTAGATTTTTTCTCATTTTTTTGAAACCCTACTTATTATTTTTTTAAAAAATCCAATTTTTTTGTTATAAAAATGTTTAGAATCTAGTGATAGATTTTTAGTAATTTAAACTTAAAGTAATCTCTTTTGATTTAATCTAATTTAGCTTGTTTTTAAATTTTCTATCAAAAACTAACAAGTTGTGCTTTGACTTTCACTTTGTGTAGGTTAATAATTAATTGATAATGGCTTCTGAACCCGCTTCTGCCTCAGGCTCTGTCCCATCCGTGCCTGCAGGATTTGTAGGCAAACGTCCTCCAGGAGCTAGAGATCCTGCCTGGAAGTATGCTTATCTAGGACCCATACCTGGCACAGTATATTGCATTCCATGTAAAAAAGTATATCGTGGAGGCATCAATCGCCTCAAGTACCACCTTGCAGGCATCCCTCAACGTGATGCTAAGGAATGTCCTCAAACCACAGAAGAAATAAAAAGACATATGAATGCCATACTTTCAGCTGCAGAAGAAAAAAAAGTGCAAAGAGAGAAGGCAAGAGCAGCAATGCAAGCAGCCATTGCCTCTTCTCAAGGTGCTCCAATTGAGTCGGATGATGATTATGATGTTACTCAGGAGATAGTGGGTTCTCTTCATGGCCCACGTGTGCGAAGGTCAAGGCAATCCGTTAACGCCTCGACCTCCATCCCTTCATCTTCCTCTAGTAGAGCACCAGGGGTAGGGGCAACTGCAGGACCTACACGGTTGGATAGTTATTTTGTGCCTAGAAACACACCTGGTGCACAACCTTCCTTAGAGGCGACTGGATGGAATAGGGAGGTGCATGAGCAAGCAGACATTGCTTGTGCAGATTTTTGGTATTTTAACAATATCCCTTTCAATGTGGCGAGTTCTCCTTACTGGCAGAATTTGGTCTCCGCATTGACAGTTGCAGGAAAAGGCTACAAGGCGCCTTCTCGCATGGACTTGAGTGGGAGGTTAGTTTATGTTCTTTAATTTATGTTTTTTAAGTTTAATTTATAATTTTATGATGAATTTAAGCTATTTTTTTTGTTTACAAATTAAAATTGTGTACTTAATTTCACTTTGTACTTGTAGGTTGCTTGCTAATGCAACTGAAAGGGCAAGGGCAGCAGTAGAGGAGCAAAAAGAAAAATGGCAAAAATATGGCTGCTCTATTCTTTCTGATGGGTGGACGGATGGAAAAAACCGTACCATCATTAATTTCTTGGTTGCATGCAAAGAAGAGGTGGTGTTCTTAAAATCAATTGATGCCTCCCACATTGTAAAAAGTGCAGAAAATTTGGCTAAGATGTTGGAGGAAGTTTGCATGGAGGTGGGGATTGCAAATGTTGTGCAAATCATAACTGATAATGCAGCAACATATGTGGCAGCAGGAAGACTCCTCCAAGATAGACACCCCTCAATTTTTTGGACACCATGTGCAGCCCATGTCCTTGACCTTCTTTTGGAGGACATAGGAAAACTAGATTGGGTCACACCAGTTGTAGAGGACGCGAGGAGGATCACTAAATATATCTACAATCACCCTTGGGTTCTTCGCTTGATGAGGGAGCACACCCATGGGAAAGAATTGGTGAGGCCAGGTGTCACAAGGTTTTCAATGATTTTCTTAACGTTGCAAAGCATTCTTAGTTCTTTGACTTCTTTAAAACAAATGTTTGTGAGCCAACCATGGATGGACTCAACCTATTCAAAGAAGTTTGAAGGAGATAGGGTGTCAAAAATTATGTTTGATACCCAATTTGCACAAAGGGCAGCAGAGATTGTGAAGGTAACTTCAATTTCAAAACTTTGAATTTGAATTCAAATTGAATAAAATTTTTAATGTCTTTCATTATAAATTTGAAACTCTAATCTTTTTTGCATTTTTATATTGTAATTTGTAGGTGTCGGAGCCCTTGGTTAGAGTGCTCTGCTTGGTGGATGGGGATAAAATCCTAATGGGATATCTCTATGAGGCCATGGATAGGGCCAAGGAGGCTATAAAAAATTATTATAAAGGGGACAACCTCAAATTTGATCCCATTTGGGAGATTATTGACAGGAGGTGAAACCAACAACTCCACAAACCCCTCCATGCAACAGGGTACTTCTTGAACCCTCATTTCTTCCATTCAAGCACCTACTTAGATCCTACTAGAGAGGTTATGGAGGGCCTCATGAAGTGCATTCAAAGGATGTCACCTGACCTTGACGCAAGAGACCTCATTGTTAATGAAATCCAAAGTTATAGAGAAAAAAGGGGTGCACTCTTCTCTTTAGAGCTAGCAAAGAGAGCAATATACAATCAACCACCAGGTATAAAATTTGAAATTTACAAGTTACAAATATTAATAATTTGATAAAATATGTTTTCAACTTTTGAGTTTTGACTTTCCTTTCTAAGTTTCTAAGTTCTCTTGTAACTCTGAATTTTTTTTTTTGTAGATGTTTGGTGGTCAAATTGGGGTGGAAATACCCCACATCTCCAACAATTTTCCCTTCGTGTCTTATCACAACCTTGTAGTTTGTCCAATTGTGAGCGTAATTGGAGTTTGTTTGAGGCCATCCATACAAATAAAAGGAACAAACTAGCTCAAAAACGCTTGAATGACCTTGTATATGCGCAATATAATCTTCAGCTATGTACAAAACAGGTTAAGGAAATATCAAATGATTCAATTGATTTGGATGAGATAGATCCATACAATGATTGGATAGGGCAAGATGATCAACTTTCATTGTTTTCTGAGGATGAGATCTATGACTTTGAGTGATAAGAAATGGAGGAGGGGGGTGGATTTGTATTCTCATTGGATGACATTGAGGATGACCCTGAGGAGGAGTCATTGGCAGTGCTAGAGCCACTAGCAGTAGCCTCTACACCTAGAATGGAGGTTGAGTAGCCACAACAGATGCCTACGACTACACCCTCTCTCACAGTGAGAAGTACTAGACATGGGAAGAGGAAGATGTGAATTTGTAAAAGCTGAAATATATTAATGTTGTATTTACTTTCAGTTTTACAAAAACTATTTGCTATTTTCATTTTGTTTCAAACTATCAGTATCGGCGTATTGAGCATTCCACATGGGGATGCGATTTTGTATCTAATTTTCTTTCAAATCAATCAAATATAACTAGAATCAGCTTGTTTCTTCTATTTACTCATTTTATTGACTCATTGGATGCATCTTATCTTTGATTTTTTTTTTTTAAAGTGTTTTTAATTAAGTTTAAGCAATTTTTTAAGTTGCCGAGTTTTTTGCCGAGTTTTTTCCAAACTTTTGCCAAGTTTTTTCCGTACCGTATTTTTTGGGCTTGGTGAGTTTTTACAATTGGCGAGTTTTTCAACTATGGTAAAAATAAAATTAGAGAAGAAGATACAATCATGTTTTAGATGAAATGTTTATTATCTTGTTAGATTGAAATATTGGAGATATCTATGATATTATTTTTATTGTAAACCTTCTATGATGATAACAATATAATAAAATCAACATAACCTACAGGAACACAAACTTAATTCTCCCTGCTCACCAGTAAATACATCCATAGAAGCTCCATATCATAATTCTTTAGAGCTACATTCTAATGCTTTCCTATAAAGGATATTAAAGGTACATTCCCCTCAAACATTACCAACCTTACAATAAATATTGCTAAAGAAAAAAAAGTATATTGTTTCATCAGTCCTCACAAAATAGACATGTTTGGAAAATATAAACAAAAACCCCAAAAGCATAAACAAAACTTGAAGATTTTACTATGACCAATTTGAACAAAGCTAATACAATTTGAACAAAGTTATCTAAGCTCTGTACACAACCCTAATAGCATTTTCTAAAGAGAACTTGTAAGGGAGGAGTCTCTTCCAAACTATTTTGATATATTAATCTCTAACCTGGTGTAGATATAAAATATATTCTAATTAGCAGGGGCACCAAAAGAATAGATGAATTATAAAGGGTCACATTATCTCATTTGCAAGTAAACCAACATTGAACAAAAATACCATAAATATTATAAAGAGGTAGTAGTCTCTCATAAATATTTTGAAATGTTAAAGCTCTATCCTAATTCAGATATTAAAAATAATAGCACAATAACAGTTTAAACAGAGTTAAAGAAATAATTGTTTGAAAGCCTGATATGAGAAGAATATGTGAAGATCTTTGCTAAAAATTGGTGGAGGACTCATCAGGAACCCTGGAACAAATAAAGATTTCTAGCTGCTTTCTTTGTATATTGATCTAGGACTCAATTGGAGGCATCAATTCAATTGGGTTAGATTACATATCAACAAAATCTTCTACTTCCCTATATGCAGTTCCAGCCAAGATATCCTCTTTGAAAACTTAGAAATCAAAGTAGCACTCTTTGATAAAAGCCAACAAACTATATCTAGATGACAAGAGTCGAAAGCAATATTAATTTATGCTAAAACAACTAAGTGCTCACTAAGCCACTAGTTCCACACCAATGATGACAGTAAGATGTTGAAAGAAACTAAGCCACTAGTTCCACACCAATGATCGAAAAACAACCCACAAATGGAGGAAACAAAAAAGCTCTGGTGGTGAATATATATTTTTTATATTTAGTGTCACCAACTGTCTTGTATGGTTGTGAGATTTAGGGACTAGAATTTGTAGTATTAGTTTTTTGGCTTGGAATTTTTTTTTTATCTCCATGGTATCGAAAACGTTGGAAGCAAAGTGGTTAGTCCTACATGCTATTATTTTTACTAAATTTAGTAGTCATTCTCTTTATATTTCAATTATTTCTAATGTAGTGATGTTGCTTGATAAATTAAAATGCATGATAGATATGAAAAATAGGCATTACTAAATATCTATTCAAATATATTTTATCATCTATGAAGTTAGATAACACTTGGAATGCCCAATGCATTATAACAAAGAAGAGAGTCAAATGATAAACGAGGGTTAGAATTTCAAAGTGATATGATTCTATTATGTAATTTATAACATTCATTGGTCTCTCTATAAATCATCTATCAATTGACATTACTTCAAAAATTGTAGACCTTAAATGTCTTTGAGCGCTTTGTACTTATTGAGGAATAGTATTACAAGAAACATTACAATCACTTTTGACATACTAGAGCAATTAGAGTCATTAGATTTTTCTAATAATAAAATACATGGAAATATGATCAAGAATACTTTTATATGTTAACTATACAAGAGTTTATCGCATCAACATTTTAGATTGCAAGTTATAAAATCCATCATCTATTTTTTTCATCTTAATCATGGATCATAGAGTGTGATCCAAAACATTGATGCAATAAACTCTCACATATTTCACATCTAAAAGAATTTTTGAACACTAATATGGATTATGGAAATATTATGTCTCTTACATGGAAAGATTTTAAATGAAATAATAAAAAATTCTACTATGAGTACCCTTATTATAAATAACAATTTGATTTGTGGAATAATTCCAATAAGGGGTCAGGGCGGGGGGCCTAGCTCGATTGGCTAAAGCATCCTATTGTAGGCAAGAGGTCACGAGGTCTAGTCTCCCCCCAAATCTGTGGTATCAGAGGGCATGTCACATGAGCGCCACCGGTCATGTGAAAAAAAGTTTACCATGTGCAGAGTGGATGACATATTTTACTACAAGATTTTAATTAGTGTTTACAACCTTGATAGTAAAAAGAAAATTAGACAAGAAGATACAATCATGTTT
Organism: Sequoia sempervirens; assembly: GCA_007258455.2. Taxonomy (NCBI): domain Eukaryota; kingdom Viridiplantae; phylum Streptophyta; class Pinopsida; order Cupressales; family Cupressaceae; genus Sequoia; species Sequoia sempervirens. Next base: position 758,581,209 of record VDFB02270651.1, read on the forward strand.
TAGATGAAATGTTTATTATCTTTTCATATTGAAATGTTGGGGATACCTATGATATTATTTTTATTGTAAACCTTCTATTGTATTATATTAATATCTTATAATTAATATATGATACTCATAGAAGCGTTTACAAGAAAATATTGGTAGAAATAGTCAAATTTATTTCACTATAGTGAAAATTTTGCTACACAATATTTTTAATAAAATTTAAATTTGATTAAATATCATGCATCACATAACATGTTTTAAGTGGAGTAATTTATAATGACATCTTTTAAAAAATTAATACTTCTCCCCCACCCAAATTAGGGGTGTGGGAAAGTAATCCAATGAAAGCCCCATTTTAGTTGGATTCTCTTTACATCTCCTCCATTAGATCTATAGTAAATCAATGATCATAGATCACCCTTACTCTTTGGGAAATCCATAAAAATGAAGATCTATACCTTTTACAAAGGAAACAAGAATATTGGTTTTACTCTTACATTCTATCAATATATTTTTATCTCCCTTACAGAGGTTGAGTATATCACTTAGGCATATGATATTCATTTAGAGGTCCTATGTTTCCTCACCCTAATCTACAAGAAAAACATTATTGGTCATGATTCTCATGTATGATTGCTTCTAATCTCTAGGAATTTGGTTCTTGTATTAGATTCCCCACAAACCCTTCTCATTATTTGGTATATGAGATGATCTTATATTTCTACAATATTTGTGAGTTGTGTCCCTATACATTTTGGTTTTCTTTTCAAATTTCCCACTTTCTATTTAAGCACATAATCTCCCTTATTTTTACAAATATCTCTAAAAATTACCTCCTATCCATTTCATTTTGAAGGATATTTCTAGCATAGATTACATAACAATAACCTTCTTTGAAGGGTCATGGGTTGTGAAGCTACTCCTAACTTTTGATTATTGTGATTCATGTCATCTGACAATAGTTTATGATGCATGCATATTGAGACTTCACTCTTGCTTAATGTTATCATGAATTAATTATTTTGTACTTCATTTTTAAGGAACCTGTGTAAAACTATATTTTATTTTTTAAAGGATTTTGGGAGGAAATATTGAAAATACACTTTTAAAAGTGAATGATTCACCCTTATTTTCATACATATGGTTTTTGGTGAAGAAATAATATTTAACCATTGGAGAACATTCACATAGAGACCTTTCCCTTTCTTTTCTAATTTTTTTTTATCTAGAACTACATGCTACAATAATGATAGTTTGCATATACTTCATGATGCATCTATATTTTGAACATATTTCAATGTTTACATGTGGGGGATAGTGATATCTATAACATACCTTGGAAATCTATTTCAAAGTTGACCCACTAACCCCTAGGTTTACTGGATGTATTAATAGTTAGGAGTTCATATAAATGATAGCAAATAAAAATGGAGGTAATGGTGATTTTGTGTTCTAACACACAATATGTCCTAGCCTCAAGGACTTTTAGGGTGTCAAGGGGTGACAAATGAATCGTGGTATCTTAAACCTGATCTGAAAAGATGAAACTATTAAGGTGGCTCTAGTTTGAGCCATTAGGTATGAATAAAAAATAACCATGCATAAGGATATTGCAAGATATTAAAAGAGATTGTTGAAGAAATTGAGATGGCATATGAGACCAAAATTGATGAAGAAGGCTCCTGAAATAGATTTAGGAAAAGAGGGGCAATATATTATATATAAGGATTTGAGAAGAATAGGAAGCTCATTAGAGCATGCTAGAGGGTTGCTATTAGAAATTTAAAAAAAGAAAAAAAGATGAATCAATATAGATGACATCTACTAACATTGATAAATTAGAGCTCAACAAATAACTTTTAATTACAAAAGAAAAAGGAAATCTACTATGGTCACGTGGTAGAAAAATGAATAACTATGATAAATAAAATTGAATTGAATCTGATAAATAGCATTTGAGTACTCAACTAGGCATAAAAGCTATGGTTCTAGCCATTTAATTTCTAACTCAAGAGCTAAATTCTACTCTAAATCTATCAAATTTAAATGTCATCATTAACAAATGGTTTGATGGTTTAGTAATCCAATTTATAAATTAAAACCTTTAGGATTGTATCATGGAGTATTTGGATGATGTGGTGAGTAGGAATATGGGTCTACAAAAGGAGACAATATTGAAAACCCTAAAATTTTAATAAGTAAACTAAAGGAAATAAAGATTTAAAAAAAAATCCCAATAATATGAAACTCACCATTGATATGATAGAAGCATTTGAAAAAGGATATTATAACTCAATCCTCTTTAATAAAAATTTACCAACTAATGATGAGTTATTAAAAGATGAATCTATTAGAATATTGTCATTGATTTCAAAGAGAATGAATGAGATTGTTTTCATTTATGTCAAAATAGTATTAGCATTGACGTCAAAGAATGCAACATGTAAATTTCTTAAGTCCAAATAAATAATTAGAAACAATTTTGTCATTGATGTCAAAGAATAATTTTCATTGATGTCAAATAGATTCCCAAGGAAAACATTGGTCCAAGAAGAAAATCGCAAAAATCCAAAGGTCACTAATCAATTATCAAATGATGGTGGACTTTAGTTACTATAACATTGATTATTTTTTGGCATTCATATTGTTGATTAAAATTGTTATATCCAAAGGTGGCCAACCCTCTTTGTATATGCAAGACCGGTCTATAAAAATGCTATCCAATCACTATAATCATATATTAATGTTGAAGATGGTGCCAAGTCAAAGTCGTATTATTATAGTGGTCGACTCATTCAAGACAACAATGAAAGGTGATTATTTCACTCTATTAATCATGGATGACTTTATAATTATTTACTAAGTAAGAGAATATATAAACTTGTTAATTGCCCGAGTAAACATGATAAGAAGTGAGAAATTTATTCATGATGATATGGAGTGATTTAATTAGTACATGGATTAATTTAGAAGGGAGTGATTGATCAATATTGTTAAGGGAAATGATTAAGTGTAAGATGCAACATTTGGTATTACAAGGTAGTAGTTATTATTAAAAGGTAGTAATTATAATCAAAACACAACAATCATACCAAAGGAGTTATTATGTTTTAAGAAGTGTGGTGATGAAAGGGTGCTTCTATTGAAAGCAATGCATCCTTTGTGAAGTGTTCCCTCTCTTCATCGAGAAGGTAGTAGATATAAATAGTGATTATAGATTGTGAGTAGAGAATTGTGAATTTAAAAAAGCATAAATCATATATACACTAGTATATATGAGTAGGAGTATGTAGATTTTAAAAGGAATATGCATATTTGAAAAGGAGTATATACAAACTTGAGAAGAAAAGTATATGCAAGTTTCTTAATATACAATAATATAAAAACACAAGTAGGTTTATAGAGTGGAATGGAAGATACATCAATAAAGTGAATGGAATGATGAAGTAAATAGGAAATATAAAAAGATCCTTCAAGAGATAGAAGTGGAGAAAACATATGAGTACATTTATGATAAATAAGAAGAGGGGAATCTTGGAAGGAATAAATGAAAGAGATCATAACGTCCATCATCCATTGAGGGAGCAAAACTCTGAAGGTGGAAATTTGATTTGGAAGTTGGTGCTCCCCAAAAGAAGAGATTGGTGTCTCTTGCTAAGTTGGTTCTTAGTAGTGGGGGTTGGTGCCTCTAGTAGGTTTGTGCATACAAATTATGGGGATTGGTCTCTCCAATAGATTAGTACTTACAAGTCATATAAGTGGGGGTTGGTGCCTCTAGTAGGTTGGTGCCTAAAAATTATGGGGATTAGTGTCTCTAGTGGGTTGGTGCCTACAAATCATATAAGAGGGGATTAGTGTCTCCTATAGGTTAGTGCCTACAAATATTGTAAAAGATATTTATATAAAAGCATTTTTTTTTTGGTTTTATCCCATAATTGTTTCAATGTAAATCACATGTTCTTCTTGTGTTGCATAGTTGTTAGATCTTATGTTATTATGCAACTGATATTATTGTGGTTGTTAGTTTGAAAAGGTAAAGAAGTGTCATATATACTAATTCACTCCCCCCCCCCTCAGTATAAGCATGTGCTCATCAAAATACCTTAAAGAAAAGAAATCTTATGATGAGATGAGCCCCCAAACCAAGAGTCACCCCTCATGCCATATAAATTAAGAAGAGTTTATTTAAGATATATAGTGGACCATTTTGGATAGAGGATGAGGAAAAAAGAAGAGTTTGTGATATTGTGTTAGGGAATTTTATGAGATAAATTCATTTAGATTGAATTGCCTAGGAATAAGGAAAAAGAAATTTTTTTGGAGAAGTAATAAGTTTCTATCAGGTGTAGTAAGTGTTAAAAATTTGAGGATGATTAAAGTGTTGTAAATTCTATTATAATCATATTTTTATGATGCATCTTTCCTTTACTTTTCCCCTCTTCTCTTCTCTTCTATTGTTAGTATACTTACCACCTCATTCTTCATTTATCTATTTATTATTGTATAATTATTTAATTTCCATAATTTCCATATAGTTATTTTTAATCAAAAAATATTTTAGGTGACATAAATCAATTTCCAAAATGGAAGGATTCTTTGCTATGTTAATATTTTTTATTGTGATGACTTGTTGCTTGATCACTACTATCTACCACATTTCATGCTTCTCACATGTGATACATTCAATTTTGGATTTAAATAAAGAGTATTATAATTACATGGATTTAGTCAAAGTCAAGTAATATGAGTCATATGTAAGGAAATAAGGGGGAGAAAAATCAGCTTCATATGATAATCTTGAGAGGAGAAGTATGCATAAAACTTTTAAATTTTATCTAAAACAATTACAAAAAATAGAGGAACACATATAAATCAACAATATAGGTAATAAAACAAATTATACTAGTGCTTACATGAGGAAAACCATTATAGGAGAAAAAACACACTCCAAAATTTATTCAATGCGTTATTATTATTTTTAGATAAAAGACCACAGGCCTGAACTTTTTGTATTAATAAAGTAGTTGAAATACATTTTATAAGGGTATGTGCAGGATCATTATGGGCCAAAAAGTGGCGATATGATGGGTATGTGGCTGACGACTTTTTTTTACCCAAAATTGATGAAAGGAAAAGGGTCTTTAAAGGAGATTCTCAGCTTTCCAAAAATATAAATTATGCTTTACTTTGAATTTAATAAATAATTATTATTCATTTTCTATTTGAATTACAACTAAAGTCCTAATTGATAGACTAATTGAAAAACATATATAGCTTTCAAACGGTATCACATTTTTTGAATCCAAAACATGTGTCATATTCTATGCTTTGCATACTATAGGATTAAAAAAATAGAATTTCAGGAAGTTTTGACAAAGTTAAGGTGGTTAGACATACAAGTTTTTATATTTTTTAAAATTTGTAATAAAAAAATCATGATTAATTATTTACTTGGAAAAAAATTACAAAAAATATGCATCACATCGAGACATGAGTCCTCTACTTATATCTAAAATCTTATAAAAAAATATTATCATTTTATTGTGGATGGGGTGGTCAAACAGACACCTACTTCTTATTTTTTCCTTGAAATTTGAGTACTACTGCATTGAAATTTCAAATTTTCACCAAATAGATTTTAAAAAAAAAGCCTAGTAGTTTAGAAACTACATTCAATTTTCTACAAATTTTATTCTTACATATTTTTGAAATAATATAGATAACTTATTCAAATTTTAACATCAAGTTGCCTAACTCTGATTTTTCTAATTTTTTTGCCACTTAAGGGCCTGTTTTTTCCATGATGATCCTGCACATACCCATAAGTACCAATATACTTAACTTGAAAAACCAAACAATACCAATATGAAACCCAGACCATTCAATGGCTGAATTAGAGGTATACCAAAAAACCTTCTCCCTTCCAATCATGCAACTAGACACAACTTGTTAGGGCTAGAGTACTAGAGAAAAAAACGTAAACTTAAAAGCTAGCTTTGATAAGCCAACCTTCTAGTATTCAAACATGTAGCATCACAAAAATGACTCCAAAACCCTAATAAAAAAATCAATTACTAACTAGGGAAAGACGTTGAACACTTCATATCTGATAAAAAATAGGAAGCAAGGCTTGCATTAAAGTTATACTATTCATCGCCATATGTTTGCACATAATTGATAAAATTTCCTACCCATTCAAAGTCCTAGACCAGTTCGATATGTAGCATTTTCTTTGAAGGAAGCTTACTCCTACCTCAACCTGCTCCCTTTTCCTATGCAATGTCACATCTTTAGTATCTAGAATGAAGGGGTAATATGTTACCATGTCACTCGGGATAGAAAGAAGCTCCTTATCATGGGGCCTAGGAATGCCAAGACCCAAAGTGGCAGCTTCCAACATCTCCTCCAGCCCACCTAATATTTTAGGTATGAAAAGTTTTCGAGCCATTTCTTCCACCTCCACCTTTAGGACTTGTACCTGTCAAGAAGAGCTACCACAAAATTTAAGGAGATATCATAATCTACTTTATATCTCTCACTTGATGACATAAAATCTCATCGCAAAATGAGTTTGACCATGTCGATCAACATGAAATATGCTTCTAACATAATCCACTTCAATTGAAGCTCTAAGATCATGCCAAGGAAGGTCATTTGTTTGTAAGTACTCACCAAACTAATGGGAGTGTCCATACCACCACACAATGCACTTTTAATAGGCACGCACACAATGAATTAAGCTTCTATGTCCTCAAAATGCTCTATAAGATAGTGTTAATCTTGCTTAAAGAAATATCATGATGAGTGCACTAAAATTCATTAATGCACAATTATCCATGTGATCATCTGATGTATGATGAAGGAATTCAGACCTATCACCTATATAGCTCATCTTTGGTAAATATAATTGCCTTGTCTTGGTTTATTGATAGTACCTCCAAGTCATAATAGTTAATCATTAGCTCCCATCAAAACAAGAGATATAATGCAAGCATGGTACGGAATAGGATTACTAGTGATTTTAGTTGAGAGAGTATAGTGGTCTCAAAAATAACATTCACTAGAAGTTAGAGGGATTCCCTAACACTTGCAAAAAAAAATCCAAAATGTGGTTCATAATTAGCTGTGACATCATTCCTAATCTTTGTGCCCAAACTTGAAGAGAAGAAAAACCAATTGGACACTTCCCGTAGGGGAGAGGGGCCTATAGTGGAGCGGGGTCCAATAGTTGGGATAGAAGTAGTCCTTAGTAGGCCCCATAGTGGAGCACCTTAATATCCAATTGCAAAACACTTTTTATCCATAAAGTACATAAACTAGAAAATCATGTGACGCCACATCAGTGCACCAATAAAACATGACTTAGTGCACCATTATCGGTCTCACTTTTTGTTTAGGCCTTTTTGGATGCCTAAAAAAAAAGCATGCTAATGTGGCATCATATTTGATGATGTGGCCCTAAAATGAAATATAGAAGCATGTGAGTTGCCAAATAAACAGTTGTACAAAATTGGAAGTTATTTGAAATTTCCACATAAGATTTTGAGAAACGTGAAGTTAGGGTGCTCCACTATAGGCCCCTCTCCCCTATCCTTCCTTCTCAAAGAATTATTGATCTTGCACACATAAGAAATGTGGCACTATTAAAGGTAGATCTCACGACCTTCCAGAGCTAGAGTGGACCAATGTCGTACTTCTCGTATCCTTCCTTCTCAAAGCATTTTTGAACTTGTGTGTGTAAGAAACATGGCACTATCAAAAGTCATTCACAAGGTATATTCTTTTCAAAACCTCCTTTAATAAAATATGGCACAACAATTGATACATTATCATGTAAGATTAAAGTATCAAAAACAACCATTCCAAGGACCTAGCTATACAAAGTTTCTATATAGCACTATTAGACGTCTATCACACAGGCTTTAAAATGATCAACAATGTCCTGATAGCCTAAGGAGCTTAGTGAAAACCTTTGAGCCACCTATCTAGATCTAAAATGAACCAATGGTGTTCTTTCCTCACCCTCTAGGCTTAAAAGTATTCTTGCACTTGCACACATATGACACATGGCATTTTTAGACATCAAATTCAAGATATAGAATTTTCAAACCTCTAATAGGGGAGTACAACTCAACAACTATGGAATTATCAAACAAGTTTAAAGTGACAACACAATTATCCCAGGATCCAAACGAGATAGCTTCTACATGGCCCTATCAGTCATCAAGACACTAGATTAAACTTTTAGATCCTCCCTTGATGCTCTAATAGCCAAAGGAGCAACAAGTATACCTCTGAGAGGTAGTTCATGTGACCTTTCTAGGTTTGGAACAAAACAATGGTGCTCCTTCTCTCATCCTTTAGGCTGAAAAAATTCTTGAACTTGCATGCAATTGACACATTGCACTCTTAGATGTTAGGCTAAAAATGTATACTTTTCATAACTTCCATTAGGGGAGCACTGCCCAATTGTCATGTAACTATCACGCAAGTGCAAGCTTGAAGCATCAATGAAACCGTCTTAGGAATCAAACATGATTGCTTCCACATAGCACTATTGGGTATCAGATTGAATATGTAACCATCAAATCCTCACTTGGGGGAATGCAACATAGAACACATGACATTATCACGTAGGCATTACAAGCATCAATACAACTAACCTAAAACCTAGTAAAATGAATTTCCACACCAATGATGTGGAAAACAAGGTTGACCATATATGAACTAATTGATTAGCTTGAGACCCCATGGACATCACTCCCTTGGCCTTCTCTATAGATGATTTTTGAAAATCCTTCTAATTTGAAGAAGTTAGATGAATCAATTTGGAGGGCTCCTATCTCCATTTTACAAGCATGATTTGGTAAGACATCTTCTGCTAAATTATCTTCCTTGTAGCAATGTGTGATTGTTACTGAAACAAAATGCTCAATAAGTTCTCAATCTGGTCTCAAGATGTTAGAGATGGCCCAATTGTAGGCTTGCCTGTTTCTACATGCATTGATAATATTTAATGAATCTCCTTCATTGTGAATGTTTTTGACTTGCATGTTGTGTGCCAGCTTAACACCTGCTAACAATCCATGAGCATCTGCTACATTATTTGTACTCATAGGTAACTTTAAATGAAATCCTTTTAATAATTCTCCTTTATCATTATGAATTACACAACCTAACCCAGATATACCTAGATTGTCTTTAGATGCACCATCAAATTTTATTTTTATAAAATTTGGATATGAAGCACAACATTTGATTATGCTCCTATCAACTTTCTGAACCTTAGAATATGCTCCCTGGTTTGTAACTTTGAGAAGAGGACAATTTTTTAACATTTCATTGTCCCAGCTAGAGAAAGAGTTAAATGGGTTTTATTTCTTCAACACATCCCCATTACTACTTTAGATATATTCCTATCCAATTTATTAAAAAAAGTTTTGAATTCTAGAGACCTATTTCTAAAAATCCTTTTGTTACTCTCAAGCCATATGTTCTAAACTAATAATGCAAGAATCACCACCCATAATGCATCAAAAAGAGAGCTTTTATATAGTAATGACTAGATCTAGAATAATCCCAAAAGAGTGTTTTGTAGGGGGAAGTCCAATGGAGCTTATTTTGTATCCAATTCCAACATGTTTGAGAAAAACTAAAATGTAATAGAAGATATCTAATCCTCTATTTTTGAGCAAGAGAAACATAGAATATAGTTGAATGGCTTGGCTATTCCTAACCTAGAGAGTCTACAACTTGTAAGAACCCGATTGTGAAGAGATAACCAAGAAAAATCACCTAATTTAGGAAGGATTGAGGAGTGCCAACAGAGCTTATATGGTCATTTGCCTAATTGAATTTTGTCTTCAAAGGTCAAAGATTTGTAACCCTTCTTGACATTATATTGGCTTGACTTAGATGGGGCCCAAATAAGTTTATACTTTGACTATGAAAGTAGAATAGTCCTTGTATCCAGTATTCACTATAGCTTTTTCTTTTGGTGTTGGGGAAATGGGAGATTATGGAAATTTTTCCATAAAACATTGGATTTCAATTTTGAGTTGTCTTTTACTATATAATGAATGAATTTTGAACCCAAGATTGCTTTTAGACAATCCTGAGCCTCCTGCAAACCATAAAATGAGGATAGCAAGGGATTGTCATTCCATGAGTCTTCCCAAAAGTTAATCTTTTCACCGTATTTGGCAATCCATGAAAGAAAATGGGATATTACATCTTAGCATGTGATGATGGAAGTTCCACATATTTGATACTTTTGATGAATTTCCCAGAGTGAAAACTCTTTTTGGATCACTCGAGTCTAGGTATTTTGATGTCATTATGCGACTCCATTTAGATGAGGAGTTTTCATATAGCTTCCAAGTTAGCTTTGCACCTATAGCTAAATTTCTTAGTTCTAGATTTTGTAGTTCAACACCTCCAAAAGCTTTGTCCTTGCATAATTTTTCCCAAGAAACTAGAGGTATTTTCCTGGAGTTATCTAAATTACCTTTCCAAAGAAATTTCCTAGTGGCTTTATCAATGTTCTCATGAACCCCTCTTGGTATTTTGAGCACTGATATGAAGTAATTTAGAATGGTGGATAAGACTGCTCTAATCATATTAATTTTCCCTACCAATAATAGTCATCTACCCCTCCATGATGTTACTCTATTTTGAATAGTCATAAAGATTTTATTCCAAGCCCTATGAAGAAAGGAACACCCAAAGAGCAATAGGGCAGATTATTCTATCTAAATTTTAGAATAGAGAGAATACATCCAATTACCAAAGCATTAGTATTCTAGAAAAATATTTTTGATTTCCCCAAGCTAATCATTTGTCCCGAAATTAGATAGTAGTTGTCGAGTACATATTTAATATTTTTAGCTTTACTGAGAGATGACCAATTAGTAATGTATCATCTGTGAATAAAGAATGTGTGCAAGAGATGTTTGTTCTTGGTATTTTTATACCCTCCCACTTATTTGATGCATAGAAGGTTGAGATTTCCCTACTCAACGCTTCTAGCCTTATAATGAAAAGGAAGGGAGAGAGAGGATCCTCTTTCCTTACTCCTTGTGAAATAGAGAAAAAACCAACTAGTGATTCATTTTTTAGGACAAAAAATATTTCTATCTTAAGGTAGAAGATAATCCATTTGCACCATTTTGTAGCAAAACCTAGTCATGCCAAGACCTTTGATAAGAAGCCCCAGTTTACTTTATTTTAGGCCTTCATCATATCCAATTTAAATATAATCATATCCAAAAAAATTCCTTGATGAATTGAATGCAAGATTTCATGGGCTATTATTGCCCCTTTAGCTATCTCTTTTCTTGAAACAAGACCACTTTGTTCCTCCAAGATTATATCTAGAATAATTTTGGCAAGCCTTAAGGTAATGGCCTTTGAAAATATTTTATAGATGGTATTGCAGAGGGAAATAGGTTTGAAGTCAGAACATGAGGAAATATGAGTAGTATTGAGCTCTTCTAGCGTTATGTTGTTTCTATGAGATTCCTATAAAGCCAGCCAAATATCTCTTCCTAAAAACTCCCAACATTTTTGATAGGATAGTGCAGTAAAACCATCTAGAACTGGAGCTTTATTTGCGGCAAGAGAAAAGACTACATCTTTAACCTCTTTTAGGGTGAACAAAGCCAAAATAAACTTGTTATATGATCTAAGTTAAGTACTCTTGGAATGAAATTTAAAAATTCATGTTCTTTTCCAACCAAATTAGGATCCTAATTCACCGGTTTGGAGAGGAGATTAGAAAAGAATAAGATGAATTCATTTTGAATTTGTAGCTCATCTTTTAGTAGCTCATTGGAGGTATATTTAATAGAGAAGATTGTATCAACATTGTGTCTTACCTTAACTAAAGTGTGGAAGAAATTTGTATTCATATCTCCCTATTTTAACTAGGTTTGTCTTGATTTTTGTTTCCAATATATTTCTTCTCTAGCAAGAACTTCTTCTAAATCTTTTTGAAGTTGATAATGGCGTTGGAAAGATATATTGTTCATACCCACTTGAATAACCTAATCATTTAGCTCTTAAATTTGTTGAATAAGATGCTTTTTTTGTTCAAAAATATTTCTAAAGTGGAGATGATTCAATTATTTGATCTATCCTTTTATAAATTGATACTTTTTGGCTATTTGAAACATTTTGGATCCTACCACAAATGGTGCATTGTCCCACCATTGTTTGAGGAGAGGTAGGAAGTTGTCATCTCTAAACCCGAAGTGTTCAAATTTAAATGACGATTGAAATTTACTTGGTATAGAATTCCAAGTTATCTCCAATTGGATTAGATAGTGATCTAGTCTAGGAAATGTGAGGATGAAAGAAACATATTGAAAGCCATTGTTGCACTAGATTATAGAGAGGAGGAACTTATCTAATCTATCTTCAATGAGACAAAATCGTTTCCTTCTGTTTGTCTAGTAATTTTTCCATTAGTTGGAAAACAATCTATCAATGCATTATTTAGAATAAAATTAGAAAAGTACTCCATTAATTTTGGAGGGGAGATGATACCCCCATTTTTTTCTTTTAAAGAGGTAATAGCATTAAAGTCCCCTCCTAAAATAATCGGTTCCTCTTATAATAAGTTGATGGTTGTTGTCAGTGAATCCTATACTTGTTTCT
>VDFB02270651.1:758600854-758652810 GCA_007258455.2 Sequoia sempervirens
CTATAAAAGGTTAAAAAACACAATATACCCGTGATGTCAGCCCACATTCCGCATATTCTCCTGGTTTTGCACGTGCTCTGACAAAAAGTAGCTTTTTGGTGATTGAGTGAAGTGTGCATACATGATTTTTAGATTCCACCTCCTTTTTCATGATATTTCCAACACCTTTGCATGTAATAGCAGAGTTTTTACGTTGAAAGGCATATAATACGAATTCAAGTTTGAATTATAGTGATAACTGATATACAATTGAAGTTTGGAGGGGAACAAGCTTTTGAAAAAGTCAAATTTTTGAGGAATTTGAGGAAAGAAGAAGCAAATACTACATAATTGGTTAGAAATCCTCCATTTGAAACTTTGTTTTTTTAGGTATGTGAAGTCTTTGTACATTTTATTTCATTCTATTATGGCTTGTTTTCATTTTTGTTGTTTTTCTTATTCCATGTTGATCAAATTGTTTGTTTTTCATGTTACATCCTTAGGTTGTCAATGGACATTTTAAATTACACAATTCTATACACTTTCCTATTACATTTTTAAACCACATCTCTTTGAGGAATTTTGTTAAATTTAACAATTGACTTTCTTTGTGTATGCTTCCAAAGCTTTCATTGAGGTATTTTTTCAAACAGTTATACAAAATAGCTGATTTCCTTGTCTATGCTACCAAATTTTCCATACATGTCTCGAAAAAATTGGAATATACTCCTAATGCATGCTCAAATAGGTTTCCAATACAAAAACCCTCAATTTGCTCACAAATATCTAGGGTTTTCTATATTTCACAACTCCAAGGCCTTCCAAGCCTCACCAAAGCATCAACAAAGGTTTTTAGGTTCTGTACAAACAAAATAAACCTTCACTAGGCCTTTAGCCTCATTAGATCTCAAAAACACCACTTTGGCTCCTCCTTTTCATGCCAAAAGCTCACATTCTCAGCCTCAAATAACATCACCATCCCTATAGACACTTTACCACTATTAAAAGAAACATGAAACTTGAAAACAACATATTATAGGCCTTTCCTCCAAATCACAGGTCACCACAGTAGGAGGAAAGACTCCATCTTTAAATTAAAGTAAAACTCATACCCTGCTGGTTTGTACAGGCTGATCATGAAGAATGGAGTTTTTTGTTCACCGAAACAACCAAATGAGTCTCAAAATAGATTGAAGTCCAAGTTAAGACCTGCCACCATAGTGATTTTTTGTTCTAGAAGCCTAGGACCATTTAGACACCTTTATTTTACCCATTACAAATCCTTTCAACATATCCAACAATCACCAATGCTTGTTTTGTACCAAACTGCACAAATTATTAAGTTTTCTACACTTTTAAGGGCCCAAATTAGCCCACTTTTACAAAGGGACCACCTTCAAAATGTGTCCAAATCTCCTGAAACCTTGGGGCAGCACTTTATATCAATCAAAAATTCAAATTATAGCATTAGATTGCAGAGATTCAATCATTTACCACCCTAACCATAAAATCCTCTCCCTAGGCTTAGAAAATGTATGTTTTATTAAAAGTAGCACTTGCCAAACACTCCAAAACTTGAAAACTATTGAAAAAAGCCTAATATACCTTGTTCATGCTCAATCTAACATAAATTAACACTGCCCAACTCAGAAACTCAATTTCAATCACCAAAAGCTCAATTTTGTTAAGGAAAACTCAAGGAAAATAGGGAGTAGAATATCATCGATTTACTAAAACCGGCCCAAACTTGTACATTTGAAGGTTTTCAGTCAATAAAAATGGATTTTTGACCCATTCCTCTTTCTGTAGCCTTTGTAACTTGAGGAATGGGTGTGCACTAACATTATTAAGGTGTGGGAATGATGTGTTAGTGATGGGGAGGTCTAAAAGTGAGATGGGTGTGAAACCCATGTGTGTAAAAGTGAGTTATCTTTAAGAAAAATGGTGGTTTTGAAGAGTTAAATTGCATTTTTGTGTAGGGAAGCATTATTTTATGATTTTTTGAGATTGTGTATGGTATCACAAACTTGTTTGAGTAAATTTTAGGTTGTGGTTAGCTTTGGAAGTATCATTTTCAATAAACCCCTAGGGTTTAGGCTACAATAAAGGGTTTTGTGGTTTACCCATTGTACGGTGGTATAAATGAGATCTAATTGTGGATTTTGAAGTTTTGACACCTTATAATTTTTTCCCCAAGATTTGGTAAGGTTTGGTTAAGTTTAGAGTATAGACCCTTTGTTCAGTCGGATCGATCCCTTAAGGGTGCAAAGGGAAAAATGGCTACAAACTTCAGCATGAGGTTACTTAGACACCGTGATGCTTAGAACCTTCTCATTTGATCCAATGGGATCATTTTGGGACCCTATACAATAACCTTTCTTGGTTTTTGTTATCTCAGAGTGGTTTTCCCATGGTGTCTAGTTTTCAATTGATGAAAAAAGTGTCAAATGGAAGTAGTTGAAAGTTGCAAAGTGGTGCAACTTTTGTTCTGCAACTCATGTGACCAAACATACTATTCCAACACATCTGAATAGGAATTTTTACACTAGGAATGGTCCTCTTTCACACCAAAACATGTAGAATCGCTTCGAGCTACGTTCAACCGGATTGATCCCTTAAGGGTTCAAAGGGAAAAATGGCTGCAAAATTCAGTATGAGGTTACTTGGACAGCGTGATGCTTAGAAAATTCTCATTTATTTTTATGGAATCATGTTGTGCCCCTCTACAATAACCTCTCTTGGTTTTCGTTATCTCAGAGTGGTTTTTCTGTGGTGTCCAATTTTCAGTTGATGAAAAAAGTGTCAAATGGAAGTAGTGGAAAGTTGCAAAGTGGTGCAACTTTCATTCTACAACTCATGTGACCAAAGGAACTGCTCCAAATTTTTTAAATAGGCATGGTCCTCTCTCACCCAAACACGTGGAATCGCTCTGAGCTACATTCAACCAGATCGATCCTTTAAAGGTCTAAAGAGAAAAATGGCTGCAAACTTCAGCATGAGGTTACTCAAACACCGTGAGGCTTAGAAACTTCTCATATATTCCAATGGGATCATGTTGGGAAACTCTACAATAACCTCCCTCATTTTTTGTTATCTCAAAGTGATTTTTCCGTGGCATCCAATTTTTTATTGATCAAAAAAGTGTCAAATGGAAGCAGTGGAAAGTTGCAAAGTGGTGCAACTTTTTTTTTGCAACTCGTGTGACCAAAAGGACTATTTCAACATGTATAAATAGAAATTTTTATGCTAGGCATGGTCCTATTTTGCACTCAAACATGCGGAATCGCTTTGAGCTACGTTCAACTGAATTGATCCCTAAAGGGTCCAAAGGGAAAAATGGCTGCAAACTTCAACATGAGGTTATTCAAACACCATGACACTTAGAAAGTTCTCATCTGATCTAATGGGATCATGTTGGGCCCCTCTACAATAACCTCTCTCAGTTTTTTTTATCTCGGGAGTGGTCTTCCTGTGGTGTCCATTTTTTAGTTGATGAAAAAAGTGTCAAATAGAAGTAGTGAAAAGTTGCAAAGTGGTGCAACTTTCGTTCTGCAACTCGTGTGACCAAATGGACTATTCCAATGCATTCAAATAGGAATTTTTACACTAGGAATAGTCCTCTTTCACACCCAAACACATGGAATCGCTCTGAGTTACATTAAACCGAATCAATCCCTTAAGGGTCTAAGGGAAAAAATGGCTACAAACTTTAGCATGAGGTTACTCGGACACCGTGATGCTTAGAAAATTCTCATCTAATCCAATAGAATCATGTTGGGTCTCTCTACAATAACCTCTCTCAATTTTTGTTATCTTAGAATGGTTTTCCCGTGGTGTCCAGTTTTCAGTTGATGAAAAAAGTATCAAATGGAAGCAGTGAAAAGTTGCAAAGTGGTGCAACTTTTTTTCTGCAGCTCGTGTGAGCAAACAGACTATTCCAATGCATCTGAATAGGCATGTTTACACTAGGCATGGTCCTCTTTCACACCCAAACATGTGGAATCGCTCTGAGCTTTGTCAACCAGATCGATCCCTTAAGGGTCCAAAGGGAAAAATGGCTGCAAACTTCAGCATTGAGGTTACTCAGACACCATGATGCTTAGAAACTTCTCGTCTAATCCCATGGGATCACATTGGGACCCTCTACAATAAAATATCTCAGTTTTTGTTATCTCGAAGTGGTTTTCCCATGGTGTCTAGATTTTAGTTGATGGAAAAAGTGTCAAATGAAAGCAGTGGAAAGTTGCAAAGTAGTGCAACTTTCATTCCACAACTCGTGTGACCAAACAGATTGTTCCAACACATCTGAATAGGCATGTTCATGCTAGGCATGGTCCTTTTTCTTAGCCAAACACATGGATCACTTTGAGCTACGTTCAACCGGATTGATACCTTAAGGGTTTGAGTGTAGTATGTTGAAATAGGCCATTCCACCTATTGTTCAGGCTGTGTCTCAGTGATATGGGTCTAATGTAAGTAGGATAGGGAGTAGGAATAAGAAAATAGCATTAGTAAGGGAATTGGAAGAGATTAATAATGCTTCCCTTGTTGAAAATTCAAAATTGAGGCCCCTTAAAAGCAAGACTAGAAGAGGTGAAAAGAAAAAATTGATTTAAAATAAGTTAGAATAGGTTGGAAATAGGGTGAGATTGTGGAGTTTGATGTGTTCAAAAGGTCTGCAAGGATAGGGGAGGTCAAAAGTATGTTATGACATGACATGCCCTAGTTGGGAAAATAGGGGTTTTGAATGAAAAAGAGAGGTTTTAGGGAGTAAACGTGGGTAAAGTCAAGGGGAAACATAATTTGGTGGTCAATTAAGTTTGTGTAGACAAAATGAAGAGTGTTGGAATAGGTTTTGAGGTTCAGGTTTGGGGGTTCGGTTCACTGGTTTGGCCAAAAAATTTTGGAGGGGGGTTCAGTTCATTTTGGTTTCATTGGTACAAAAAATGTAAAAACAATATATATATATATATATATATATATATATATATATATATATATATATATATATATATATATATATATATATATATATATATGAAACCTAGAAGCATGAATTAGGATTAGAATATCACATATCATCATATAAACAACAAAACTACCATAAACTTGAATGCCATTTAAAAACAAAATTGGCAAAAAAAAAGTGTTTATAACCTGCAAAAAGATGTGAATAAAATCACACTGATTTTCATGTGAAAAAACACCATGAGACCATAGCTTGTTGCTTACTATTATGCTTTGATATATTTTTTCCAAGCATCCATAGCTTGTTCAAAAGTAATTTTTTTAGGCTTTTAGCCATAGCCACAAGGCAGTGCATTGTTTGATAAAATGCTTTGGTAGACATGTATGAAAAATGTGGTAGCATAGACAAGGCAGTGAATTGTTTGAAAAAATGCCTTAAATAAATGTGGTTTCATCGTGATGGAATGGCATGAAAAATTCCATGAGAAGCAAATTGCTATGGATTGTCATGGAATTCCACCACCATTGAGACCACATTTCTTCAAGGCTTTTTTTCAAACAGTTTGTTGCCTTGTCTATGCCATTGCTTATTATTATGCTTTGATAGATTTTTTCCAAGCATCCATAGCTTGTTTGGAAGTGCCTATTTTAGGCTTTTAGCCATAGCAACAAGGAGGTAAATTGTTTCATAAAAAATTCGCTTTGGTAAACATGTATGAAAAATGTAGTAGCATAGACAAGGCAGTTAACTATTTGAAAAAATGCCTCAAAGAAATGTGGTCTCATGGTGATGGAATGCCATGAAAAGAAAATTGCTATGGATTGTCATGGCATTCCATCACCATTGAGGCCACATTTCTTTGAGGCTTTTATTCAAACAGTTCACTGCCTTGTCTATGCTATTGCTTATTATTATGCTTTGATAGATTTTCTCCAAGCATTCATAGCTTGTTTGGAAGCGCCTAATTTAGGATTTTAGCCATAGCGACAAGGAGGTGAACTATTTGATAAAATGCTTCAGTAAAAATGTATGAAAAATGTGGTAGCATAGACAAGGCAATGAACTGTTTCAAAAAATGTCTCAAAGAAATGTGGTCTCATGGTGATGGAATGCCATGACAAGAAAATTGTTATGGATTGTCATGGCATTCCACCACCATTGAGACCACATTTCTTTGAGGCTTTTATTCAAATAGTTCAATCCTTTGTCTATGCTATTGCTTATTATTATGCTTTGATAGATTTTTTCCAAGCATCCATAGCTTGTTTGGAAGCACCTATTTTAGGATTTTAGCCATAGCAGCAAGGAGGTGAACTGTTTGATAAAATGCTTTGGTAAACATGTATGAAAAATGTGGTAGCATAGACAAGGCAGTGAACTATTTGAAAAAATGCCTCAAAGAAATGTGGTCTCATGCTGATGGAATGGCATGACAATCCATAGCTTGTTTGAAAGCACTTGTTTTAGGTTTTTAGCCATAACAACAAGGAAATGAACTATTTGATAAAATTCTTTGATAGGCATGTATGGAAAATGTGTTACCATAGACAAGGCAGTGAACTCTTTGAAAAAATGCCTCAAAGAAATGAGGTCTCATGGTGATAGACAAGGTAGTGAACTATTTGACAAAATGCTTTGGTAGAAATGTATCAAAAATGTGGTAGTATAGACAAGAAAGTGAATTTTTTGAAAAAATTCCTCAAAGAAATGTGGTCTCATAGAATGCCATGACAAGCAAATGCAATTGGGAGCTGCTCCTAGTTATTAGTTATGCAATGTGAAGTAATTGCATAACTGCTTAGGTTGACTTGTAAAAACAATAACGTAATTGAAATTTTGTGATCTATCAGCATCTAGTTATTAGTCATGCAATGTGAAGCAATGCTTTGAGTTTGAAATATGTACAATGCAATGTAATCAACGATATGAATATAAACTACAAAAATCTATTTTTTACAATTTATTAGTTAAACTCTTTATTTTATTTTCTCTCTATATCTCTATGCTATGGAAATGCCTTTAAATTTTTTAAAATTTTTTTTTATCTCTTCTACTTTTTTTTACCTTTTATTTTAAATCTGATTTTTTTTCAATTTTTTCTAGACTTTTTCCCAATTTTTTCAAAAAATATTATACTTTTGGTTTGCTGATTTTTTCCCCAAAATATTTTTTCTGCTATGGTATAAACACATATCTTTTTGTAATATCAAGGATACTTTTTGAAACTTCCATGCATTGCTAATCTAAAAGGAAAAGTCCTTTTCCTAATCTGTATGTAACCATGCTTTTGACATTGTCAAAATTAGCAAATATGGACACCATCGATAAATTTTTTTTGTATTAACCAAATAGCCATGTACACATACATCAATATATGTCGATATAAGTATAAAATATAGTTACAAAATAGCCATATAGGCTTACAAGAATGCCATATAGGCATACAATGTCAAATATATCCAATACAAGATATGTACAAAATTGCCATGTCTAGGCATACAACAAAGGGCTCTACAATCAAAATTCATTTCTCTCCATGGTCTGGAAATAAATTCTTTCCTTTTGTTTGGCGATCGATGGCAATAAGTCCGTCACTTGTTTTTGCTATTCTTGAGGAGTGCTCCTTCTCCTCCTCCTATAGTTTAGCTCCTGATGAAGTTTTAACTGTTACAATAAGAAGTAAAGACATTAATATATAGAAATTACATTATAAGAAATGATATATTTAACAAAATAATCACTTACGTCCATCTCATGATCACTCTCCACAATGGAAATATTTGCATGCTGATGCTCAAGTGTGCTCAAGCCCTGTATAAACCATCCAAATATGAATTAAACTATGAATCAACAATGGTTTGATTTTTCACTAGAACTAACATCCATAACAACGAATGTAAATTGAAATTTAGAAATTTTCCTCATACCTCCTCTATCAAAGCCATAGAGGATTGTATAGTGGATGAAACACCGATATCCATTTTCCTTGTAATATTTGGAGGTGTTTCCACAACCAACATATGAAAATAAAACAACAAATTATTCAATCACAAAAAAGTTACAATAGCAATCCACGTCACGACTTATAATGTATGAGATCTAATGAACAAAATTTTGATTACAAGTATTAAACTATATATTTTTGGTAGGCCTTGGTAGTTTGATAGGAAGACCAAGCATGATGGGGAGAAGAACACATACTCCATTGTGAAGGATGGGAAGACTTACAACCTTTCACCTCTCCTAGAAGAAGACAAGGCAAAGCATGAAGGGCCTAGTGTTTTGATGGTGGGTGAGAAGGAGTTCATGAAGACCTTTAAGGAAGGAGGAGGAAGAGGATTCTTCCTGATTATGAAGCCAAAAAGTGAAGCAGATCTTCCCACAAAGAAGAAGGAAGATGCACCAAAGGAAGTCCAAGAGTTGTTGGAAAGGTACAAGGACATAACGATGAATGAATTACCTAGTTTCGTACCTCCCATTAGGGATATAAGCCACCATATTGATCTGATTCTAGGGGATACATTTCCCAATAAGGTTGCATACAAGATGACACCTGCTCAAAATAAGGAGATTGCAAGGCAAGTGCAAGAGTTGATGGATAAAGGGATAGTGAGGAAGAGTTTGAGCCATGTGTTGTTCCTATTGTCCTAGCACCAAGGAAGGATGGGAATTGTAGGCTTTGAACTAATTCAAGAGCCATTAATAGGATCACAATTAGATATAGGTTCTTGATGCCAAGAATGGAGGACCTAATGGATTGTCTATCAGGAGCATCTTACTTTTCCAAGATTGATCTAAAGAGTGGGTACCATCACATAAAGATCAGAGAGGGGGATGAATGGAAGACAACTTTTAAGACTAATCAAGGGATCTATGAGTGGTTGGTGATACCCTTTGGGTTATCAAATTCCCCTAGTACATTTATGTGCCTTATGAATGAGGTATTGAGACCTTTCCTTGGAAAGTTTGTTGGAGTTTATTTAGATGACATCCTTGTGTTTAGCAGGTCTAAAGAAGAACATTTGAAGCACCTTGACATGGTACTAAGGACTTTACAAGAGGAGAAGCTGCTGATCAACATGGAAAAGTGTGAATTCATGAAGGAAGAACTAGTCTACCTTGGTTTTTTCATCTCCAAGGGAAGTTTTGAAGATGGATCCTTCAAAGGTGGATGCTATTCTTACTTGGCCAACACCCAAATCCATGGGAGATGTGAGAAGCTTCCATGGACTTGCAAGCTTTTATAGAAATTTCATCAAGAACTTTTTCCAAATTTGTGCACCAATCTTGGACACCATCAAAGGAGGTAACAAAGGTAAGTTTTCTTGGACCAATGAGGCTGATAAAGGGTTTGAATATCTAAAAATGAGAGTAGCACAACAACCTATACTTGTGCTCCCTGATTTTGATAACATTTTTACCATTGAGTGTGATGCTAGCAATCAAGCAATAAAGGCTATTTTGAGCCAAGAAGGTAGACCGATTGTATTTTATAGTGAGAGGATGAATGAAGCAAATAGGAAGTATTTTTCCTATGATTTGGGATTGTATGCTATGGTCCAATCCCTCAAAAATTGGAGGCACTACTTGTTACCTAAATAATTTGTTGTTTATATTGATAATCATGCCAAACAAAATGCCTTAAGCTATTTGAATGCATAGGACAAACTCAGTCATAGGCACATGAAGTGGGTAGAGTCTTTTCAAGCCTATACTTTCACAATAAAGCATAAGAAGGACCAAGCAAATAAGGTGGAAGGTGCTCTCAGTAGAAGGGAACTTGTAGTGCAAGAGATCCAACTCCAAAGCATGGGGGTTGAAGCATTGAAGGATATGTATCATGAAGATTTAGATTTCAAGGAGGTATACAATGTTTGTGAGAAACATTTGAATTCTTTTCATGGTGAATTCTCTAACTTTTTATTGTAGAATGGTTTTCTCTTCAAAGGAAGCCAATTCTATGTGTGTAAATAATCAATGAGGGAGAATATCATAAAGGAGAAACATAGTGGGAGTCTTGGTGGTCACTTTGGCCTTGAAAAGACCTTGGAACAAGTTAGGAGATTTTACTATTGGCCAAAGTTGTAGGTGGATGTGAGAAGGTATGTGGAAGGTTGTACAATATGTCAAAGGGCAAAGGGAATTTCATCAAATGCAGGACTCTATCAGCCACTACCTATTCCCAATAGGCCTTGGGAGTGTGTAAGTATGGACTTTGTCTTGGGGTTGCCTATAACCCAAAGAGGTTTTGATAGTATCTTTGTGGTAGTTGATAGATTTAGTAAGATGGAACATTTTCTTCCTTGAAAATGCACTAATGATGCATCTCATATAGTAGGTCTTTTCTTTAAGGAGGTTGTTACGATACATGGACTGCCTTTAAGCATTATTTTTGATAAGGATTCTAAATTCATTGGTCACTTTTGGAGGACCTTGTGGAAGAAACTCAAGGAAAAAATCTGTCCTTTAGTTCAACATACCATCCACAAACAGATGAAAAAACTGAAGTGGTGAATAGATCATTGGGAAACCTCTTAAGATGCCTTACTAAGGAGCATTAACAAGCTTGGGATTTGATTTTACCTTAGGTTGAATTTTCATATAATGACTCCATGAATGGGAGAATTGGTAGAAGCCTTTTTGAAGTAGTTTATGGCATGCACCCTAGTGGGGTCTATGGACTAAGAGATCTACAAGGATTTTCTAAGAGAAGTGCTCAAGGTGAGGACTTTGCTGTTACAATCAGGGATATTCATCAACAAGTGAAGGAAACCCTTCAAAAGAATGTTGAGAAGTATAAGGAAAAGACATATTAAAGAAGAGGAATGTCCAATTCAAGGTTGGAGACTTGGTGATGGCACACTTGCAGAAGGAGAGACTTTCAAAAGGAAGGTATACCAAACTCATGATGAAAAAGATATGACCTTGCAAGGTTGTCTACAAGTTTGGCCAAAATGCTTATGAAATAGAGTTACCTCTTAGGGTGGAAATATATCCTATCTTCAACATTTCTGACTTGTATCCTTTCAAAGCTTCTGTGAATGCAGATGATGGAGTAGGTACAATAGTAATGGAGGATGATGATTGGGTGAAGGAACTACCCCCCAACCAACCTATGACTCTTGAGTGCATCCTAGACACCAAGGAGACAAATAAGACTAGAAGGAAGGTTTATAAGGAATACCTGGTCAAATGGCAAGGTCTACCTAAAGAGGATGCAACATGGATGTTATAAAATGATATTAAACAACATGGAACTACTGTAGAAGACCTGATCTCAAAGAGGACTTGAGATCTTTTTCTTGCTTGGGAGTATAGTGCAGGAGCACCCATGGGTCTAAGGGACTTAGAATAAATTTTCATGTTTTGTTTCTTTTTTTATGGATGTAATAAGGTCTTATGGACCATTTCAATGCTTTGTAGTAGGTCTTCTAGGTTTTTGGTTGAGTTTTTGGTCTTGGTGACCAACTTCTTTGTACAACAAGGTCTCCATCCTCCTTTGTAAGTCTAGTGCATCTTGGAAAAATAAGGAAAAAGGATGCCTTGCTATATGTAGACACCTGAGGGGAGTCACCTTAATTTTTGAAAAGGTTTTAAATTCCTTTGACATATTTTGGAAGGCTCTTTGTGGTTGAGTTGGTAGAAGTTGCTCACATTGCCTTAACTAGGCAATTAGAAGTCAAAGCATGAGATTAGTTGTTTTCCAACATCTCTCTTTTCAAAAGACAATTGCAAGAAGTTTGAGGGAGTTAGTAAGACTTCAAATATTCCTCTCTTGGTTGAGGCAAGGTTGATGTTGATGTTTTGAAGAAGTTTCAATAAGAAGTTTGTTGTTTTTCCTGTGTTTTTTTTGAAGAATTTGCTGATCCTATACTTGGTACGGATTGTATGTTCAGTTTCATGCTCCAATCCCATAATGGTTGGATAAGTAATTGAATAATATTTTATTTGGAATTGGAGTGGTGATATTTCATTGAGTATCAAGGGAGATATTCCAATTTCTCTATCAAGTGGTCTAAAAACCCTTAAAATCAGGGTTTTGGGTGAAAAATGTATATTTCTTCCATTCCCACGTAAAATTGCTAAATATCAGTGGGATGGAAGATATAACGCTGTACTATCATTTCCTCAATGTTTTGGAGAATGGCAGACTCATTTTTTGAAGTTGTGCATGAATTTTGGCTTGACATCTCTATGTGGCAAGCATAATTGACAAGCAAAAAAAAGAGTTTTTTCTTGATTTTGAAGAATTTGTTTAAGAGGAGCTTAGGAATGGTGGAAAAAGGTGTGGATAACCTATAGGAGTTTTAATTTTGGCTTTGGGGTGAAGGGGAGAGCCTAGATAGTCAAGACCTAGGTGTAGATCTATGAATTAGGCCTTTTGGACCAGTGGTAGAAAGGGCCATTGTGAGTGATGTTTTGACAATCAAGAGGAAGGGTTTTGGAACATTGTAGGGGTCCATATTAGGGGTATGAATCCATAGGTTTGGTGCCTTAATAGTCTTCCTTGTGTTTTTTATTCTGACTATCCTACCGGGCAAGGGCTGCAAGCCTTAAGGGAGAGTGAGGTCTAAGTCACCATAGTGATGGGTGTTTGTTGAAACCTAAATGCTATAGGGTTGTTAATTTTTTTTTTGATTTAATGAGACATGATCCAAATGTTTTCAAGCTTTGTGAGTGGTCTGAGTTGTGAACCCTACGTGTGTGGGATTGATCTCTTAAAGAATAGTGGAGTTTAGGACTCATGAGAGTATTTGAGAGAAGCATTCCATGGAGTGATTTTGCCATTTGTGATTGTGAGTTTTCCTTTCCTGCCACTCTGCATAATTTCTAAAGCTTATGTAGGCTATTTACATGGTGTTTGTGGTGGTGGCAGGAGTATTTAAGGTTTGTAAGAGCCTTATGCAATAAACCCTCCTTTGTATGGCTTGATTTGTGCATAAAATAAGCTTAGTCAATAAACATGATGTGAGTAATGTCTTGGAAGTCAGATGAAAT
This sequence comes from Sequoia sempervirens, assembly GCA_007258455.2. Taxonomy (NCBI): domain Eukaryota; kingdom Viridiplantae; phylum Streptophyta; class Pinopsida; order Cupressales; family Cupressaceae; genus Sequoia; species Sequoia sempervirens. The sequence goes on from VDFB02270651.1 coordinate 758,613,801, forward strand.
GATTGGGGTGTAAATGGTTGATTGTAGTATCTTGGTCTTGAGGAACTAGTTGGTAAAAGTGAAAATTTGGTGAGTCAAGTTTAAGGAATTGAAAGATTCAGAGATTTTTATCAGGTTTTTGCTTTGAATTCATATAAATTGATGATGACAAAGGTGTGTTAGGATATGACGGATATAGGTTGTAACATGAAATATTGGTTTTTAGTTATTTTTCCTAGGTAAAGCAAATTGAGTGGAAGGGTGCCTTAGTGAATGATGAAAGAGTGGATTTTTTAGTGACTCTAATTAGGTTTCTTGTGCACGGATCAATAATTTTTGCTGATAAATAAGATGTTGGAAGCTTGAGGATGATAAGAAGTATTGAAATGAGTTGGCTTGTTTTTGCCTTGTGGTTTGCAAATGAAACAATGTGATTTTTGATGAAAAAAGAGAAATTTTAGTTGCTTATTCAAGAGAGAAAAAGAAGAAGTTTGAGTTCTTGTAATTAGATTTTGAAATAAAAATTCCTTGTTTATGAGTTTGCAACATTACTCTGGATTGTTCTGTTTTCTTGTGTTGGTAATTTAGGAACACCCGAAGTTAAATCATAGTGTGAATACATGTAAAGAGGAGTTAGTTTCCAATTTCAAGAGTTGGACTTGGTTAGTTTTAGGAAACAAAAGAATAAGAGGCAGTTTTCAGTGCCCGATAGAGTCCTTTTAGAAGCAAGTTTGAGAGTCCAACAAGGTTTTTCTTCACTACTCCACCAATGTAGGTCAATTAAATTGGTGGAGTAGGTTAATGTTAGGATTTTTTGCATGTTTTGATGATTGTAAGTGCAAGGAAAAGCAAGAATACCATGGTGGAGTTGCTGCTACATTGGAAAATAGAGGATTTTCCTACACAAAGTGATGCTATAGTCATGGGTCATGAATAAATAAAGCTTTCAGAGGCTTGGAAATGATGTAGAAGGTCTTGGAAGACATAAAAAATCATGTTCCAGGTGGTGGCCAGAGAAATAGAGGTTTGCAAGAGTATTTTTCACAAAACCCTCCTTGATTTGTGCTTTTACACCCTATAAATGAGGGTTTATTGGATCAGGACATTTTCATGGTTTTCAATCCCTATAAATGGTGAAATATTGAGTTATAAGACATGCTTGAAGACTTTTTTGAGGTTTTGAGTGATTTGGAATGGTTTTGAAGGGGCCTCCTTTGTAAAACATGCCTAATCTACTAGCCTTTGTTAAGAGGATAGTCTAAAATCTGATGATTTTCTTTATGTCAAACATCTAAGAACTTTGATATGTTGTGATGTTCTGGAAAGTGTTTCTAAATGTGCATTGATTTTTTTAATAAGCTTTGAGATAGGAATGTAACTACCCGATTCAATGGTTGACAGACCTACTAGAGGAATATGATATTGTTTGATCAAAACAAAGATGTTTTTTTAAACAGTGGAAAGGATGATATTGAGTGCTTGGTTACTATCTGTAAGAATTGGCTATGAAAGTACCCACCCAAGATCTAGAGGCCTAATAGAAAGCACAAGAATAAGAGAGATAGAAATAAGATGACAAGAATAAACTATATTCTGTCAATAGAATAGAATGTAATGAGCTTAACCAAAGTACATAGGAGACCCCTTGGTTATATAGCCAAGGTGAGGACATAGAAGGGCATAAGATTATGACAAGTGTCATAATCTTATGACATGAGACAACTATGAAAAGTTATCACTCCACCTAAAGTGGGAAAGAAATAATGTGATAATCACCACAAAAGGTGGAGAGATAATCACATGATGTGTCCACAAAAGGTGGAAGTGATGTGGTAATGACATGTCAAGTCCACCAAAAGTGAAAAATCTCCAACAACCTCTTATGTGGTCCCTAAGTAAACTTAACAAAGGTGTAATCATGACCTAGGACAAGGTACAAGATATTTAATTACACCAACACCCCCCCCTTAAGTGCAACTTAGGGAGAATGTACACAAAAGCAAACAATGCAAAATGGATCCCGGCTACGAGGCCATGTTAGTTACCCATGTACAAATGCAATGCAATCTCTCACAAGTGGAGTAAAGATAGAAAAACCCAGTGGGAAAAAACTACCCCCCAAAAGAGAGATGAGATACAAAAGCCTATGAATATGGCATGAGAAGGATAAAACCCCATGTGAGGAAAAAGTCCCCCCCATAAGAAGAATGAAGATAGTCCATGCAACCCCCTCTCAATGGAGAGTCACTGCTCAAATGTCACAATGCCAAGAGTGATGTAGAGCAGACCAAGGATGATGAGGAGTCCTCCAAATGTTGTTCCAAAAGAAATACCAAACTGTGCAAAGCACTGATAGAAGGAATCAGGTACAACTACAGAAGATGCCATATAACTGGTGACTAAGTTGAATCTGTCAACTCAAGAGTAACTACATAATCTGTCAATGAAGAACTATAGAAGAATCCACACTGCAACAGGAATAAGGTTGGAACCAAGAAGACAACTGCGGCAGCATCAACTGAATACCCATCAATAGAAGATTGGTACAATCCATGTCTCACTGGAGCCATACACAATTTGTACAATCCAAGTCTCACTGGAGCCATGCACCAAGTCTCTAGATGTAGAACCAAACTTCTGAAGACAAGTAGAGTGCTTCCAAAATAAGAAGGTCTATATGGTGTTTAGTCCATCTCACTAAAATGCATGGGTAACCAGCCGCTGCATTCACTGAGTAGATAGGAACTAACACTAGATACATAGATCAATCCAAAGAAGCATACAATATATGACAGAGTACACTAAAATAGTAGATTGTGGCACTTTATTTTAGTGGGATTACAACATTACAAAGAGGAGAACTACAATCAACATGATGCAAATATGGAAATGCTGATGAAGAAGCCAACCAAAGGTGCCTCAAAGCAAAAGACCGTGAAGAAAGCCCTCCAAGTGGATGTCTATAGGAGCAATTGACCCCCATTTGACTACCGATTAGAGGAACAAATGGTCCAAGACAAGGCTCGATCGAGAGGCAAAATTATTTTCCCAAGTTTACTTATTAGAACATGATGTGCTTTTAAAAAAACTTAATTAGAAGTTTAATTTAAAAACATTATTTATTAAAAAAAAATTATCATTAAAATAATAAAGAAAATTCATTTTTTGTTATAAAAACTTTATTAAAAAATAAAGAAAAAACATTGTTTTATTTTTAATTTTTAATTAAAAAAACTTTAATATAAAAATTAAAGAGAAACTGTGAAAAGTTTTAGTAAAAACATTATTTAAAACTAATAATGATTTTTATTCTAAAAACTTATTAAAAAAAGCATAAAAAGTTTTTTTTATTTCAAAACTTAAAAACAAATTAAAAAATTTAATTTAGAACCTTTAAATTAAAGGTTACAAGAGGTATGACAGGGGTCCGTCGTTCGGCCAAGGGCGGTGAGGTGTCTACAGAAGCCAACAGTAGAGCACAGGGCATGGAAAAAAATTTAATTTTTGAAAAAACTTTTGATTTTAAATTAAAAAAAACTAAAAAAATCTGATTTTTCAATTTTTTTTAATTTAAAAAAAAATTCGTGGGTAATGAAAAAATAATTTATTTATTTTTTAATTGAAAAATCGTACCTTTGCAGGTAGGGCCGTATGACCCGCCTGCCAAATTTTTTTTACCTCCGAGAGCAACTTTGTCCAAATTTGACTATTTGGCAGTCGATTTAGGGGTTTTTGACCCTTCTGAATGCAATGGCAATGTCCTTTTCAGCTAAAAATGCTCCGAAGAGGTAGCTAGCTCCTGGATCTGGCAACCACCTCCAATCTTCAACCCTTTGCAGATTTGGCCTCCAATGTCCAACTAAGACGAAATGAAAGACAAATCTTACTATCTTAGACAATCTGGATGCAATGACGAGCTCAGATCTGATGCAACAAGCTCCCAAAATGCACCTGCAACACAAGGCCAAAAATGGAACCCTCCAAGAATCTCTCCAAATGACTAACTAAAGGCTATCCAATAGCTTTGATACCATGTAAGAATTGGCTATGAAGGTAGCCACCCAAGATCTAGAGGCCTAATAGAAAGCACAAGAATAAGAGAGATAGAAATAAGATGATAAGAATAAACTGTATTCTGTCAATAGAATAGAATGTAATGAGCTTAACCAAAGTACATAAGAGACCCCTTGGTTATATAGCCAAGGTGAGAACATAGAAGGGCATAAGATTATGACAAGTGTCGTAATCTTATGACATGAGACAACTATGAAAAGTTATCACTCCACCTAAAGTGGGAAAGAGATAATGTGATAATCACCACAAAAGGTGGATCACCCACAAAAGGTGGAGAGATAATCACATGATGTGTCCACAAAAGGTGGAAGTGATGTGGTAATGACATGTCAAGTCCACCAAAAGTGGAAAATCTCCAACAACCTCTTATGTGGTCCCTAAGTAAACTTAGCTAAGGTGTAATCATGACCTAGGACAAGGTACAAGACATTTAATTACACCAACACTATCAAACTAATGATATGATTGATGTTACTAAATTTGGTTAAGGTGTATAAGAAAGGTTTGGTGACTTTGATGGTTGGATGGGTGAGTATTATGAAGCCTTTTGAGCAAATTGGTGATTAACCACAAGATGATAATCAAGATTCTATTGTAGCAGGAGTTTGTAACTTGTAAATAGACTACTGCAGTCAAAATATGGTGAGTACAATGCTTGATAATGGATTGATAACAGTAAGGTATGGTTTAGTTGATTTGTTTCCTTGGTGAATAAATGAAAGGATGAATTGTTCAAGTGTCAATAATCAGGTTTATGTTGTTTTTATGGTGGTTGAGAATGATGTGAATCTAATTCATTAAGTCAAAGTTTTCTTTAATATAGTTTTTTCTTTGAATGAGTCAATTGGAATACTGATTAGTGGAATGATGAATGATGGCTTATGGAATGGCTAAGAGAATTTGAGTGGATTTTGGTTGAATGAAAAGTAGATTTTTGATGAAATTATATTTGATCTTATCTTGATTCTATTTGGGATTGAAATCCCTTGAAGAAATGATGTTGATGGTGTTTGTTGGATGCTCTGCATCAGATGTACCCTGATGATTGAGTGTTTTGATATGATGCTCTGCACCACTAACTGCCTTTTCTATGCTATTGCTTACTATTATGGTTTCATAGATTTTTTCCAAGCATCCATATTTTGTCATGCTGGTGCACCTTTGTAAACACATGCCTCCATGTGAAGTAATTGCATCATGCTGCTTATGTTGACTTTCTAAACAACTACATTGTACAGTTGAAATTTTGTCATCTATCAACATCTAGTTATTAGTTATGGAATTTGAAGTAATGCTTTGAGTTTGAATGATGTGTAATGCAGCATAACCAAAAATATGAATATAAACTACACAAATCTATTAAGTATAATTCATTAGTTAAGTTCTCTTTATTCTATTACCTCCGTGTACGTTTGAGTGAATCCACTGGCACTAGGAGGTGTTTTCTTGAAATCGCCAATATTAGCTTATTCAACATCCAAAATCACATGTATTAAAATACCATTCGTAAAAAAATGCTATAAACATATAATAAATTTATAATTGTTTACTAGTTACATACCCCACTAGTAGGTGTACTACAAAAATAAGTAGGTGGAGGACTGGTGTATCCAGTCTCAACACTGTGACCCTACAATTTTATTAAAATAATAAAAATAAATTAGTTAATCATGCATTTCAAAATCAAAATTTAATAAATTAAATTCAGTGAACATGCTGAATTTTACTCGACTATCAATGCCATATGCACGATGCAAAATGTCAGCCATCCTCTCCATCCTCATAGCAACATATGAATCCTATGTAGCAGCATACGGATCTTGCATAGCAACCTCCTCAATGCCAATGGGGTCATATGAACAAGTCACCCCGCAATATTGACACACATGGGTTCGAAGGCCACCACCCAAAGACTCCCCTGGATGGTGCTATACAATAGGGCTAGTATGATGGATGACACTCCAGGTTAAATTTTTGATCACCTAAAATGTCTCTATGTCGGCACTCTCCTTCGCAATGACATGCATAACAATGTCCTCACAAGGTGGCTTAGCGAGAGGTCATCTCCCTTACCACACATGATTCGATTGTGCACCGGGCCTATCCTGAGCTGACCCCCCACCTCTCCCCTAGAACTACCTCTTATTAAAATAATTTGGGATTTGGTTCAATACAAACTCAATGTATAGTTTCCTAAGAAAATATTGAGGGACTTCACAATTGTTGCATGATGGGTAATCAAAGACCAAGTACCACCTATCATAAAAATGGTTCCTAATCTCTTGGTGGTGGCACCAATGAATAGGAAACCTCTTCGCATTCAAGCTAAGATTTTGATTTGTTCTAGGGTCAGTGAATAGAGAGCACAAATCACCTTTAGTAAATTTTAAATCTTTTACTTGTTTATAAGATAGTTTATTTGCATAATATGTCCTAGCTACCTACCTCCTATCTTGCCATCCCATTATTTGTTGGGTTATTGAATCTACATTTTTTAACATCTCTTTCATTGAATTTTTGAGTGTCATTCTTTCTACGGTTGAAGCATTTGGATCACTCAACCTACTGATAAGATCTTCAATTTATTTTTTGTTGTTTTCAATTTCACTCCTCAAATTTTGTTGAGGGCCAGAAGGGTGTTGAGTGATTGGTGGGGGAGGTTGATTTTGTTGAGGAGGATTTTCCTATTCTTCTTGTTGAGGATTTTCAAGATTTGTAGGATTATTTGCATCTCCTACAAATTAAAAAAATAAAATCTAACCTAAAACAAACAAAATCAACTTGAAACTAAGAAATTCAAAACAAATAGCAAACAATACTTACCTCCTGCACCTCTTCGTTGTCGTGGCACCATCTTTGCAAATGAAAAACAACTATTGTTGATGAATTTTTTAGAATGCCTCCTCCTAGAATGCGAGTCCGAAAATGAGGGTTTTTGGCCGTGGGTAGAGCAAAAAAATAGAAAAGATAAAATGAATAGCTTTCACTTTTTTTTCTTTCTTTTAAAATGCAATAACGCGAGTGCGTTATAACATGCTCACATTATGTCATTTTCAATTTTTTTTGAAGTTGGACACAAAAGTGTAACCCACATTCATGCACTCGCCCTCATGATAGTATCTATATTTTGAACATATTTCAATGTTCAAGTATGTGGGGGATAGTGATATCTATAAAATACCTTTGAACTCTATTTCAAAGTTGACCCACTAACCCCTAAATTTACATGTATTAATAGTTAGGAGTTCATAGAAATGATTGTGAATAAAAAAGGAAGTAATGATGATTTTGTGTTCTAGCACACAATATCTCCTAGGGTCCTCAAGGACTTTAGGCATCAAGGGGGTGACAAATGGAATGGGGGTGTATCTTGAAAAGATGAAACTATTAAGGTGGGTCTAGTTTGATCCATTAGGGATGAATAAAAATAGCCATGACCAAGGAGATTGCAAGATATTAAAAGAGATTGTTGAAGAAATTGAGATGACATATGAGAGTAGAATTGATGAAGAAGGTTCTTGAAATAGATTTAGGAAAGAGGGGAAATATATTATATAAGGACTGAGAAGAATCGGGAAGCTTCATTAGAGCATGCCAAGAGGGTTGCTATTAGAAATTTAAAAAAATTAAAATAAGATGAATCAATATATAGGATGCCACTTACTAACATTGATAAATTAGAGCAACAAATAACTTTAATTATAAAAGAAAAAAGAAATCTACTATGGATGGTAGAAAAATTGAATAACTATAATAAATCATTTGAATTGAATAGATGGGGGCTTAGCATTTAGAGTACTCAATTAGGGCCTAGAAGTTGGGGTTCTCGGCCATTTAATTTCTAACTCAAGAACTAAATTCTACTCTAAATCTATCAAATTTAGAGGTCACCATTAATAAATGGTTTGACGGTTTAATGATCCAATTTCTAAATTAAAACCTTTAAGATTTTATCATGGAGTAGTTGGATGATGTGGTGAGTAGGAATATGGGTCTACAAAATGAGACAATATTGAAAACCCTAAAATTTCAATAAGTAAACTAAAGGAAATAAAGATTTAAAATAAAATCCCAATACTATGAAACTCACAATTGATATGATAGAAGTGTTGGAAAAACAAGGACAAAGAATTGAGAGGGGGGGTGAATCAGTTGTCACAAAATATTTAAACTTTTCAAACTTAACTTAATCTCAGATCTAATGAACAAACAATAAGTCATAAACAATCAACACATTAGAAGCACAAAGAACACCAAGATTTTTTTATGTGGAAACCCTGTTAAGGGAAAAACCACAGTGGATGTTAGTCCACAATATTATACCCTGTTAAAAGTATAATAAAAAATAAAAATGGGAATGCACATGCATTTAGGAACACTGCCTAGAACTCATTGCTCAAATACAATAGGGCTCACTGCCCAACAATACACAAAAATTCAAATTAGATCCACAGGGTATGAATTGAGAAAATATCTTCTACAAAAGCCTGATTATAGTTCCAGTTAAGCACAACAAACCTTCTTCACACTTCTACTCAACAATCAAATGAATAGATCAATGTTCACACACTTTCTCTTCCTTTTGCTTTCCTTCACTTCACACACACACTAACTTCACTCAAACAATCACTCATATATATATCCGCAACATGGAATTACATCAACAACTTCATCGACCAAAAATATAAAATATATTTACAATGTTGGCCCAATTTTACAAATAAATTTGCAATGTGAATCAAACATTGTTGACTAATATTATGATGCAACCCAAAAAAATATCCTTGAGCATGCCAAACATTCAAATTTTAATCTTCAAGGATCAACAACATGTTACAACCATCATGTCGGCCAAGAACATGAAAAACTGAACATACATGAGAAAAATATTTGACCACGAGCACATTGATGAATGCAGACACACAACAAAGATAGAGAATCATCTAGAAGCATCCACAAAAAAAAGAACTAACAGAGAGGCATCCACAACAATTGAGATTACCAGAATCACACAATCTTCAATCAGGAACACTGATAAAAACCATAGAAGCACTATCAGAACATAACTGTTCACAACACAATCAAATCTTCACATGGACCTTTGAAACTTTTGGTAGTTGAACTAGATACTCTCAGAAATAAATCCTTTAGTCCACAACAACTGATCTTCAACGTATAGAAAAATCACCTTCATGACCTTTAGTGTTCTACTGGCAACCTACAACATTCTCTTTAACAATTTTATCAATATCCTTGACATATACAACCTTCAATGCAATAATGCTAATATTGTTGACATCAATGACAACCACATATCAACAACACAACCACAACATCCAACAAGAAGAATTTGAAGAAGGATATTATAACTCAATCATCTTTAATGAAAATTTACCAACTAATGATGAGTTATTAAAAGATAAATATATTAGAATATTGTCATTGATGTCAAAGCAAATGAATGAGATTATTGTCATTTATGTCAAAATAGTATTAGCATTGATGTCAAAGAATGCAAGGTGTAAATTTCTTAATTCCAAATAAATAATTGGAAACAATGTTGTGATTGATGTCAAAGAATAATCTTCATTGATTTCAAATAGATGCCCAAGGAAATCATTGGTCTAAGAAGGAAATCACCAAAATCCAAAGGCCACTAGTTGATTATCAAACGATGGAAGACTTAAGTTACTACAACACTAATTATTTACTTTTGGCATTCATATTGTTGATTAAATTTGTTATAGCCAAAGGTGTCTGACTCTCTTTGTAAATACAAGACCGATCTATAAAAATTCTAGCCAATCACTATAATTATATATTAATGTTGAAGATGGTGCCCAAGTCAAAGTCTTATTATTATAGTGGTCAACTCATTCAAGACAACAATGAAAGGTGATTATTTTCCTCTATTAATCATGGATGACTATAATTATTTACTAAGTCAAAATAATATATAAACTTGTTAATCACTCAAGTAAACATGATAAGAAGTGAGAAATTTATTCATGATGATATGGAGTGATTTAATTAATACATGGATTAATTTATAAGGGAGTGATTGATATTGTTAAGTGCAATGATTAAGTGTAAGATGCAACACTTGGTATTAAAAGGTAGTGGTAGCAATTAAAGGGTAGTAATTATAATCAAAATACAACAAACATACTAAAGGAGTTATTATGTTTTAAGAAGGGTGGTGATGAAAGGGCACTTCTATTGAAAGCAATGCACCCATTTTGAAGTGTTACCTCTCTTGATTAAAGGAAAAAGATATAAATAGTGATTATAGGTTGTGAGTAGAGACATGTGAATTTAAAAAGCATAAATCATATGAACACTCGTATATATATGAGTAGGAGTATGTAGATATAAAAATGAATATGCATATTTGTAAAGGAGTATATAAAAATTTGAGAAGAAAACTATATGCAAGTTTCTTAATGTACAATAACATACAAACACAAGTAGGTTTGTAAAGTAGAATGGAAGATACATTAATAAAGTGAATGAAATGACGAAGTGTATAGGAAATATAAAAAAGATCCATCAAGAGATAGAAGTGGAGAAAACATATGAGTACATTTATGATAAATAAGAAGAGGGGAATCTCAGAAGGAATGAATGAAGGAGATCATAACACCCATCATCCATTGAAGGAGCAACATTCTAAAGATGGAACTTTGATTTGGAATTTAGTTCTTTCCAAAAGAAGAGATTGGTATCTCTTGCTAAGTTGGTTCTTAGTAGTTGGGGTTGGTGCCTCTAATAGGTTTGTGCATACAAATTGTCATGATTGGTCTCTCCAATAGATTGGTGCCTACAAATCATATAAGTAGGGGTTGGTGCCTCTAGTAGGTTGGTGCCTATAAATTGTGGGGATTGGTGTTTCTAGTGGGTTGGTCCCTACAAATAATACAAGAGGGGATTGGAATCTCCTATAGGTTAGTGCCTACAAATATTGTAAAAGAGATTTATATAAAATCAATAATTTTCTATGGTTTTATCCCATAAGGGTTTCCATGTAAATCGTGTGTTCTTTTTATGTTGCATAATTGTTAGACCTTATGTGAATGATATTATGCAATTAATATTATTATGGTTGTTAGTTTGAAAAAGTAAAGAAGTGTCTTATACTAATTCAACCCTCTCTAAGCATGTGCTCATCAAAATACCCTAAAGAAAAGGAATCTTATGATGAGATGAGCCCCCAAACCAAGAGTCACCATTCATGCCATATAAATTAAGAAGAGTTTATTTAAGATATATAGTGGACCATTTTGGATAGAGAATGAGGAAAAAAGAAGAGATTGTTTGATATTGTGTCAGGAAATTTTATGAGATAAATTCATTCAGATTGAATTACCTAGGAATGAGGGAAAAACAAGAAAATTGGAAAATAGTAGGTTTCTATCAAGTGTAGTAAGTGTTAAGAATTTGAGGGTGATTAAAGTGTTATAAATTCTATTATAATCATATTTTTATGATGCACCTTTCCTTTACTTCTCTCCTCTCCTATCCTATTCTATTGTTAATATACTTACCACTTCAATCTTTATTTATCTATTTATTATTGTATAGTTATTTAATTTCCATATAGTTATTTTTAATAAAAAAATATTTTAGGTGAGATAAATCAATTTCTAAAATGGAGAGATTCATTTCTATGTTAATATTTTATTGTGATGACTTGTTCCTTGATCACTACTATCTACTACATTTCATGCTTCTCACATGTGAGACATTCACTTTTGATTGTAAAGAATGAATATTATAATTACATAGATTTAGTTAAAGTCAAGTAATATGAGTCATGTGTAAGGAAATAAGGGGGAGAAAAATCAGCTTCATATGATAATCTTGAGAGGAGAAGTGTGCATAAGAATTTTAAATTTTATCTAAAAAAATTAAAAAAATAGAGAAACACATATAAAACAACAATATAGGTAATAAAACACATTACACTAGTGCTTACATGAGGAAAACTCTTATAGGAGAAAAAATACACTCCAAAATCTATTCAATGCATTATTATTTTTTTAGATAAAAGGCCACATGCCTGAACTTTTTGTATTAATAAAGTAGATGAAATACATTTTTATAAATACCAATATACATAATGGAAGGGAATATGGTCATCCCTCAAGTAAAAAAAACTTAACTTGAAAAACCAAACAGTACCAATATGAAACCCAGACCATTCAATGGCTGAATTAGAGGTATACCAAAAAACCTTCTCCCTTCAAATCATGCAAATAGACAAAACTTCTCAGGGCTAGAGTACTAGAGAAAAAATCCTAAACTTAAAATCTAGCTTTGATAATTCAGCCTTCCAGTACTCAAATACCTATCATCACAAAAATGACTACAATACCCTAATAACAAAATCAAGTACTAACTAGGCAAAGACATTGGACACTTCATATTCGATAAAATTAGGAAACAAGGCTTGCGTAAAAGCTAAAATATTCATCACCATATGTTTGCACATAATTGATCAAATTTCCTACCGATTCAAAGTCCTAGACTAGTTCAATAAGTAGCATTTTCTTTAGGAAGCTTACTCTTACCTTAGCCCGCTACCTTTTCCTGTACAATGCACATCTTTAATATCTAGAATAAAGGAATAATATGTTACCGTATAATTTGGGATAGAAAGAAGCTCCATATCATGGGGCCTAGGAATGACAAGACCTAGAGTGGCAGCTTCCAACACCTCCTCCAACCCACTTAATATTTCAGGTATGAAAAGTTTTCAAGCCTTTTTTGCCACCTCCACCTTTGGGACTTATACCTGTCAAGAAGAGATACTACAAAATGTGAGGAGATATCAGAATCTACTTTATATCTCTCAATTGATGACATAAATTATCATCATGGAATGAGTTTGATTGTGTCAATCAACATGGAATTTGATTCTAACATAATCCATTTCAATTGAAGCTCTAAGATCATGCCAAGGAATCTCATTTATCTAAAGGTACTCACCAACTTGATGGGAGTGTCCATACCACCATAAAATACACTCTCAATAGGCATGCACATAATGAATTAAGCTTTTATGTCCTCAAAATTCTCTATGAGATAGTGTTAATCTTGCTTAAAGAAATAGCATGATGAGTGCACTAAAATTCATTAATGCACAATTATCCATGCAATCATCTGATGTATGATGAATTCCTTCAAACCTATCATCTATACAACTCCAAATTTGGTAAATATTCCTATAATAAATGTTAGTACAAACTCACAATATTATTAAATATAATTTCCTTTCCTTGGTTTATCAATAGTACCTCCAAGTTAGAATAGTTAATAATTAGCTACCATTAAAAGAAGAGATATAAATGAAAGCGTGGTACAAAATAAGATTACCAATTCTTTTGATTGAGAGAGTATAGTGGTCTCAAAAATAGCATTCACTAGAAGTTATTGAGCTTCTCTAATACTTGCAAAAAAAACTCCAATTTATGTGGTTCATAATTAGTTGACATCATTCCTAGTCTTCATGCCCAAATTTAAAGAGAAGAAAAACCAATTGCACACTTCCTATACCCTTCTTTCTCAAAGCATTCTTGATATTACATGCATAAAAAATGTGGCATTGTCAAAGGTAGATCCCATGACCTTCCGGAGCTAGAGTGGACCAAAGTCGTGCTTCTCATATCCTTCTCAAATAATTTTTGAACTTGCATGTGTAAGACACATGACACTATAAAATGTCAAGCACAAGATATATTCCTTTCAAAACCTCCTTTAAGGGAATGTGGCACAATGGTCGATACATTATCGCGTAAGCTTAAAGCATCAAACACAACCATTCCAAGAACCTAGCTAGATAACTTCTAGATAACACTATTAGATATCTATCACATAGGTTTTAAAATGGTCAACAATTCCCTAATAGTATGAGGAGTAGTGAAAAAATTTGAGCCACCTATCTAGATCTAAAATGAACCAATGGTGCTCTTCCCTCATCCTTCAAGCTTAAAAGTATTCTTGCAGTTGCACACATACATGACACATGGCGTTCTTAGACATTAGGCTCAAGATATATAATTTTCAGACCTCTGATAGGGGAGTGCAACTCAACAACTATGACATTATCACACAAGCTTACAGTGTCAACACAATTATCCTAAGATCCAAATGAGATAGCTTCTACATGGCCCTATTAGTCATCAAACACTAGATTAAAATTTTAGATCCTCCCTTGATGCCCTAATATCCAAAGGAGCAAAAAGTATACCTCTGAGAGGTAGTTCATGTGAGCTTTCTAGGTTTGAAAAAGAACAATGGTGCTTCTTCTCTCATCCTTCAAGGTCAAAAATTTCTTGAACTTTCATGCAATTGACACGTGGCACTCTCAGATAATAGGATAAAAATTGTACTTTTCATAACTTCCATTAGGGGAGAACTGTACAATGGCCATGGCATTATCACACAAGTGCAAGCTTGAAGCATCAACAAAACCATCCCAAGAATCAAACATGATAAATTCCACATAGCACTATTGGGTGTCAAATTGAAGATGTAAGCTTTGAATCCTCACTTGGGGGAATGCAACATAGAGCACATGAAATTATCATGTAGGCATTACAAGCATCAATACAAGTAACCTGAAACCTAGTGAAACAACTTTCCACACCAACGATGTGTAAAAAAGGTTGACCATATATGAACTACATGATTAGATTGAGACCCTAGGGATGTCAGTACCTCTGCCTTCTCTATAGATTATTTGTGAAAATTCTTCCAATCCTATCTCCATTTTACAAGCATGATTTTCTAAGACATATTCTACTAAATTATCTTCCTTGTAACAATGTGTGATTGTTACTAAACCATTTATTTTTGGCTTCTATAGGCTTCTCTAGCTCTTCTAGGGGTTTTCACCTAAAAGGAGAGAGATAGGAGCAAAAATGCTAATGGTTCATTCAAATTATGTTATGTATAATTTTTTATAATCTAAATGAAGTAAACTAAATGAAATTGAGTGATCTAAATGAATAAATATGAATGCAAAATAAGATTTATGCTATGTTTGAAAACATAATGTTGTATGCAAACAATGAAGTAAATGAAGAAATAATGCAGAGCAAAATGAAATAGGATAAATTAGAGTGCACCTAGGTAAAGTTTGATGAATCTAGAATGTTGTGGATGTTGGTTGAAATCACGAAATTTTCATAGTGGGACTCATTCGCCCAGGGTGGCAAATCAGTCCTCTTCTTGGCAAAAATTTGTCAGAAACAGGTTTGTAACTGTTAGGATCTAGATTTTGATAAAATTTAGATTTTCAGTCCTAAGGTGGGACTTATTCACCTCTGGTGGAGAATTATTCCTCTCCCAAATTTCTAAAAAATAAGGAGACAAATTTGTAACACCATGTCTGGAAATCACTGATTGTCAGGTTGCCGAAGTCAATTCTACAGGAAACGGGCAGAAAACCTTCTCCAAGCTTGAAATACAGTTGAGTTGACTTGAAGCACCTAGTTGACTTGTAAACAAATCTTCAACACCTAGAATCTTGTCAAATTTTCATAGAAAATGCTACAAACACACATGCAATAGGGGAAAAATGGTTGAGGGTTAGCAAATAGCGGTTTGCCTTGGTCAAACCCCACTTTTGGTAATCAAACCCTTAATGAAATAAAATGATAAAATAACAACATGCAAATTCTATCAAATTACCAAACCCTTGATGATGCAAGTCTACATTAATGTCAATGGATGCTTCAAAGTGCTTGAATAGTGCTTGAATTAATGTTGCAAGATGCTTGAATGCTTGATATTGCTTTCATATGATGTGTGAATGTTGGAGGATGTAAAATGAGGTGAAAATCACTTATTTATACAATCTTGTGCCTTAGTTACCTGCTCATACCTCATCATAGGCCGAAATCAAGTGTTTTTGAATAAAATACCAAAAGGAAATTTAAAATATTTTAAATTTGGGGCCAATGGGGAATCATTCACCACCCATGGTGAAAAGGTCTCATCTAGGACCTAAAAATGTGTGTTAGGAAATATGTTGTATTTAATGTTGTTTGTTAGGATAATATTAAAAAATACACTTAATTACAACTTATGAGGGCATAAAGGGACCGAATAAAGCATAAGAAAGGGATAAATAGTGAAAACATGCCTAGAAAAGAGTGAAAGCTTATTACAAGACTTTACAACACTTCAAAATATGACTTGTTTAGTGATGAAAAGGTGATTTTTAGGTGAATTGTAATGAATAGAGTCTAGAAGAATGTAGAATTGTCTTACAAAACTTCACAACACCTTCACAATGTAAGGAAAGCTTAGGTGCAGAACAAACTCTCCTAATGCCAAAACCTCAAGGAAGAATGTAGATATGACTTTAAATTTTACAATTATAGTTTAATAAGATACACTCGATAAGAATTAACAAAAAAGAGAAATGAACACATACACAATGGAACACCAAATTTATGTGGGAAAAAATTAATGGGAGAAAAACCTGCCACACCAAGAAAAGCCTCTTTGTATTACAGTAAACAAAATTACATACAAAGTATAGACTTCACTTTCTGATGTCAATTTTATAGCAACAACATTCATTGATCAATCTTGTACAAAACATTAATCTCACAATGCTCTTAGATGCATACAATGAATCCACTCGGATCAATCCGTGTTCAGTATCGAATAAAAATCTCCATTAACTGAACCCCACAACTGTCATTCATTATAGAGTATATCTCATCCTATTCATCATCTATTGATCTTCCACACATGAGTGGTCGCAATTGTTCAACTTCCAATGGTTCACATTCTGCTTCTCGCATTGGTTCAGAGTGCACCACGTAGGATAAACATTCTGTCAAAGAAGTACAAATAGAATCGTATGTCAGTGAGACACTAGGCCATGTCTCCCTGATGCCATAATACCTGATCACATAACTATCAGCAAGAGGAACACCGTTGGCAAGAGGTTATGCCAAATTTCGTAAAAAAATTAGTCAGCAAGACTTGCACTCTCAACAAGAGTTCATACCGACCGCAAACCTGTTAGCCAAGAGTCTCCTCGATGACACCATTTTCCAATGAAATGTGTCCACTGCTTATGCATTTCCAAAGAATCAAGCTAGGAATCTACAATATTCTCAACGAGACTCCCAAAATTCCAAGTGGTCCCCACATTCGTCGACTTAAGTTAGGAAAATCGTGAACATTGCGGCACAAAAGGAGATCGCCCTATCAGAGAAAACACAAACTTAGTAACTCCGTGAAAATGTTTCAAAGTTACAAAAAACACCAATGCAATGACAACAAAAGAAGTAGGTCAGCTAGAAAATTCTATAACTTCCAAACTCCATGAAATGGTTCCAAAGTTAGCAACTCCAGTGATCGGCTGACAGTGAGGACTAATAAAGGGTAACTCCACCAAGTCTTAACAAAGATACAAGCCAACAAGCTGAGACACAATTTTCCAACAATCTCCCACTTGATGAAGACTTACTAGCTTTCTTCAAACCCGAGGTTAATGAAGGTGATGGGCTCCAAGGCCCATCAAACTGGCACACCACCTGTACTTGTCTATGCTCACAGGTTTCATCAATGCATTTGAAACATTTTCCAAAGTATCCACTTTTTCTAAAGAGACCTTTCCATCCTCCACCATATCTTGTACAAAATGATACTACACATCAATATGTTTCATCCTGGCATGGAAAGTAGGATTTTTTGCCAAATAAATAGCACTCTTACTGTCACAGTAAATTGTAATTATTCCTACATCAAACCCAATGTTAGAACACAAATGTTTTAACTAGATTGCTTCTTTATAGGCATGTGTTGCTGCCATGTATTCTGCCTTTGTAGTGGACAAAGCGACTACAACCTGCCGCTTACTCATCCAACTAACTGCACCATCATTCATCATGAAAATATATCCATTGGTGGATCTTCTGCTACCAATGTCCCCTACCCAATTAGAATCCACATAGCCTTGAATGTTGAGAGTCCTCTGTGATTCAACCAAATTTCCATGGTAACATAGCATATTCTGAGGTGCCCTTCAAATATGTAAATACTCTTTTCACAACATCCCAATGTGTCTTTCAAGGATTTTCCATAAAATGACCAAGTACTCTCACTGCTTGGGCAATGTCTAGCCTTGTACAAACCATTGCATACATTAAACTACCAACTACACTAGCATAAGGCACTCTAGTCATGTCCTCCATCTCAATAGGAGATTTTGGATAGTCTTCAACAGATAGCTTTGTTCCCTGCAAAACTGGAACAACTAGTTGCTTGCGTTCATTCTTACAAAATATCTCTAGAACAATATTAATGTACTTTGAATAAGCCAAAGTTTTCTACTCTTCTCGTCCCTAGTTATTTCCATTCCCAAAATATACCTAGCTGCACCAAGATCTTTCATTTCAAACTTTTCAGATAGTTGAGATTTTAGATCAAAAATCATTAACTTACTATTGCCTATGAACAACATATCATCAACATAGAGAGCAATAATAAGAACATGATCATTTTCAGCTTTGAAGTATACACAATGATCAGATTTTGATCTTACAAATCCCAATGACAAAACAAATGTGTCAAACTTCTGGTACCAGATTCTAGGTGATTGTTTTAATCCATACAGATATTTTTCAACTTGCAAACTAGAATTTCTTTACCTTTTTCCACAAAGTGCTCTGGCTATGACATATAAATTTATTCTTCAAGGTCACCATGAAGAAATGTTGTCTTCACATCCATCTGTTCAATCTCTAAGTCATACACTATTGCAAGTGACAAAAGAAAACTGATAGACACCAGCTTAGCTACAGGAGAAAAAATTTCTCCATAATCAATTCCCTGTACCTGGGAATACCCCTTCTCAACCAACCTCACCTTATACTTTTCCAAACTACCATCCAGACCTATTTTCTTTTTAAATACCCATTTGCAGCCAACAACTTTTTTTCCTTTAGGAAAGGGCACCAAACTCCAAGTATCATTCTTTTCTAATGATGCCATTTCTTCATTCATGGCTTCCAACCAAGAGTTTGAATTAGGCATTTTAAATTCCTCTTTCATAGTGCTAGGCTCATCAATGCTAGAAATTAAAGCATAGGCACAAGTAGAATCTAACATAGAAAACCCATACCTATCAGGTTGCTTTCTTTCACGTGTTGACCTCCTCATAGGTTGAGGCTGAGGTTGTTGTTCTTCTTCAGAACTCTCAGAACTACTTGAGCTCTCCTTAGTTTCAGGTACATTTTGAATTTTCAATTCCTCTTTATCTAGTGTTGGAGGAATTTCAACTACATCCTTTTTATCTTCTGATTTTATCTCTGACTGTAGATCCAAAGTAGAAGGCTTGAGCTCATGAAAGATAACACTTATGTTGTATAGAACCTTCTCCGTATCAGGATTCCAAAACTTGTATCCTTTTATGCCAGCACTATAGCCAATAAGAATATATTTAACAACATTGTTTTTCAATTTAGACCTTTTCTTATTCGACACATATGCATATGCCTCACAGCCAAAGACATGAATGTGTCTCAGAGAGGGATTCTTTCCAAACCATTCTTCCAAAAGTGTTTTATCAACAAGAGCAGAATTAGGAGAATGGTTTATTAAGTAACATGCTATTGCCATTGCCTCAGCCTAAAACTTCTCCTCCAAGTTAGCACTGCTCAGCATACTTCATGCTCTTTCCATCACTGTCCTGTTGAACCTTTTTGCAACTCCATTTTGTTGTGGAGTGTTGGGTGTAGTTTTATGTCTTTTAATTCCATGATCTTTACAGTACCTCTCGAACTCATCAGAACAAAACTCACCACCATTGTCAGTCCTTAAAATTTTTATTTTTCTTCTAGTCTGATTTTCCACAAGGTTTTTAAATTCCTTAAAATGACTGAACACTTTTGATTTAATTTTCAAAAAATAAAAAAGTGCCCTTCTTGAATAAGCATCAATAAACGATACATAATATCTTGATTTAGACAAAGAAGGAACATTCACTGGACCAAAAACATCAGAATGAATGTAATCAAGTAAACATGTGCACAACATGTGCATCTAGCTTATACAAGGTACCAATATGACCACCCCTTGCTATCACCACTAAGCCTCTAGTCATCTTGTAGCCATTTCCAAAGAACGTGACTTGCACTCCAATATCATTTAGCTTACTAATAGATAGTAAATTTTGAGCTAGACCTAGTATATGCATTACATCATTGATTCCCTTCACTCTTCCATCAAGGAATTGAATTCTGACTCTTCCATGACCAACTATTTCCAAAGATGAAACACTTGCCAAATACACCCTTTCACCATCGTATTTTTCATACTTAGTGAACCAGTCTTTATGAGATGTCATGTGGAAAGATGCTCTAGAATCACTCAGCTAGACATCATTTGATGCCTGAGTTGCCAAGACTACAATGAAAGCATTTGCATCACTTTGAGAAGAATCATAGTTAGAAGAATAATTCTTCTTCTTCTTTTTCTCCTCATTACAATCCTTTCAGACATGACCAGGCTGCCCACAATTCAAACAATTTTCCTTGGACTTCTTCCAAGAGACTTTGAGCTCCCTTCTAATTTTGATCTGGACTTCTTGTCCTTCTTCTTACCTTTTTATTTCGATCTATCTCTAATATCAAGGGCCTCCTTCACCATCTCAAAAGATTTTCTTCTCATATCTTCTGATAACAAAGAAGAAACAACATCTTCCATCTTAAAAGAGGAAGTAGTAATCCCAATAGCCATCACCAAGTGATCCTAAGAATCCAACAAAGAACATAACAATATCATACAATGATCTTCATCAATCTTCACACCCACAGATGCTAATTGAGCAATAAACATGTTGAAAGCATTCAAATGATCAACAACAGATGCTCCTTCCTACATTTTCAAACAATACAAATTCTTTCTCAAGAAAAACTTATTCACCAAGGACTTGCCCTGATAAATAGCTCCCAGTCTTTCCCACAAAGAAGGGGCAATCTTTTCTTCATGAAAATTCAGAAGAACAAAGTATGCTAAACATAGCCTTATCAACCCCTTTGATTTTTGATCTGCAAGGTCCCATTCCTCTTGCTTCATGCCTGTAGGTTTCATTCTAGACACAACAAGCCAAAGATCTCAGTCAACCAACAGATCCTCCATTTTAAGTTTCCACAACTCAAAATTGTTGCCATTGAATTTCTCAATTTCAAAATTTCCTGATGTGCTTGCCATCTTAATCTGTAATTTGAAATTATGAGACTTCTACAAGACTCCCACTAAACAAAATTGACACAAAAAACCCAACATACCCACAAGGATAACACAATTGGCCAGGCCCTAATACCACTTGTAAGGAAAGCTTAGGTGCATAAAAAACTCTCCTAATGCCAAATCCTTAGGGAAGAATACATATATGACTTAAATTTTGGAATTATAGTTCAATAAGATAGACTAAAAAAGAATTAATAGAAAAGAGAAATGAACACATACACATTGAACACCAAATTTACATGGGAAAACCCTTACGAGAGAAAAACGCACCAGAACAAACGAAAAGCCTCTTTGTATTACAGTAAACAAAATTACATACAAAGTACAAACTTCACTTTCTAATGTGAATTTTACAACATCAACATTCACTGATCAATCTTGTACAAAACATTAATCTCACAATGCTCTTAGACACATACAATGAATCCACTTAGATCAATCCGTGTTCAGTATCAAACAAAAATATCTATTAGCCAAACCCCACAACCGTCATCCATTACATAGTATATCTCATCCTATTCATGGTCTATTGATCTTTCACATAGGAATGGTCACAACTGTTCAACTTCCAATGGTTCACATTCCACTTCTCTCATTGGCTCAGAATGTGTCGCGTAGGATAGACATTCAATCAAAGAAGTACAAACAAAATCACATGTCGGTGAGACACTAGGCCGTGTCTCCTCGATGCCATAATACCCAATCACATAATTATCGCCAAGAGAAACACCATCGGCAAAAGGTTATACCGAAGTTCATAAACAATTCTGTCAGTGAGACTTGCACTCTCGACAAGAGTTCATACTGACTGCAAACCCGTCAGCCAAGAGTCTCCTTGATGACACCATCCACCAATGACACATGTCCACTGCTTGTGCATTTATGAAGAATCAAGCTGGGAATCTACAATATTCTCAATGAGACTCCCAGAATCCACCAACTTCCTTTATTGTCACAAAATAGTTCCAAAGTTAGCAACTCCAGCGATCGGCCGATAGTGAGGACTAATCAAGGGTAACTCTGCCAAGTCTTAACAAAGATATAAGCCAACAAGTTGAGACACCATTTTCCAACACACAAGACGTCGTTCTTTGAAATTTAGTACATAAATATGCATGTTCAAGGCATGTTACAACACAAAATGAGAGAAAAATAGACAAAGCACCATGAAACAAGACCTAAAAGGCCATGAAAATGACAAGGGGCCATTTTTCTATAACACATTTAGCCCCTAGTTTAGTGAGAGGATGAACTTGCTTCAAACTCACACTAAATTAGCCATCAACATCAAGAGGATGGTTCAAATGCATTTACATTAGCAAGATGGAATAACAACGATCAAGAGGGATGATCAAGCCCCTAGGATGAAGATCCCATGGAAAACTAAGCATAAGAACAAAGGAACACACAAGTGTTGAGATGAAAGAATTGACTGAAGCTTCGATCGTCTATCCAACTAGTTGTGGATTAGGTCTAGGCTAATCATTTGAAAAAGAGAATGTGTACTCACTCTCGGGCCACAAAATTTTAGGCTACCCACAAGGTGAGAGGGCCCAATAGTAATCACTCTGAAGCCACATAACTAGTTATCTATGGGGTAAGAAAGTCCAAAAGGTAAGATACACATGCTAGTTGGTATGCACTCACAAACACAAAGGTGGCTATGAGGAAAATTCATGCAGTTAGGTGGGCTTCCTGCTCAACCATATTAAATTTATACCTACTGATAACTTTAACGAGATACCACAAGGAAACTGCCATGAACAAAAAGAAAGGTACCATAGTCATGCAAGTTGCATTATGGAAGGTGGAAAAAAGTGTAAATGAAAAATGTAAAAATGCAAAAATGTAAAATGTAAAATACTTGAAAGATGTTCAAAGGAGTCTTGTTCAGTTCATGCAAGGTTAGTCACTTAGGGAACACTATGCCTAATGTATCTAAGAGAGGACCAATCAAAGAATAGTATATTCACAACTTAGGGGATGTAGTGCATTGCATCAGGCCACTAAGAGGAATGTAATATGCTGAGATAGATCACACTTATGAAGGACATCACACCCAATGTCATCCAGAAAGTGAACACATCACATAAATGAAAAGGATACACTAAGAACCAAAAATGCAAATGAATTATGGTAATGTATTCCCCCCACTTTAAAGGAATTACTACACATCATTCTATGAGCAATTACTTTAAAGTAGCGAAGGAAAAATGAGAAAAAAAAACAAGAAATGAGAGCCAACTTGGAAAGCCCTATGCCAAGTCATATGTTATGAAGTTAGGCTGCATCATGCCAAGAAAAATGAAGAACAAAGAAAGGGAGTTTCCACCCAAAACAAAGCACACCAAACACATAAAGGATCTATGGATTTGGGGTCAGCATGTTCGTTGTTGTAATGTTTTGATTAAAGATCTTGGAATTGTCACCAATATTCCCCAAAGCACATAGAACTGGAAGAAGACAAAAAGAGAGTGAAAACAAAAGAAAAATAAAGTTCATTTTGGGTCAACATGGAAGAGGCACTGTAGTCTTAACATTTTGCATCATCCCCAAAAGGAAAACATGTGTGAAAAGAAAGAAAACAAAAAGGTGAAAGAAAATGAAAAGGATTTTGAGTCAACATGAAAGAGATATTGCAGTCTCAATGCCTTGTGTCATCCCCAAAAGGAAAACATAAAACAAGAAAAGAACAGAATGATTTAGGTCAACGCCGACCGAAGCGTCATACTTTACATCATCAAAAAGAAGCTCATTTCTCGAAAGCGTCAAAGACCTTTTAGATCAACATGGAAAGAGACATAAAGATATCTACATCATCAAAACCACAAAAAACAATGCACGACAAATAGAAGAATATAGATACATATAGAAGAAGTGTACAAGGAGAGAGAATAGCAAACACACGGTACAGGGGAACACAATAGACAAATGAAAAGGAATACAAAAAGAAAAAAGTAATGCAAATGTAAGTCAATCATCAACTAAGTTATTGGTTTCTCAATATTAAATAGATAAGTAGAAAAAAAATAACATAGTTAAGCAATAGACAAGGCTAATAACTTCTTTCCCCCCACAAAGTGTAAAGGAAAGAATGAGTCGAGGTGGGTGATGAAAAAGGATCATGCAATAGTGAGAATAGGGAATTCTAAAACTATGGCATGATGAAAGGATTTGGATTTGTTGGAATTGTGTGCCTCAATCCCACTGGCCTAAACCTCTGAGAGAGCGATTTCAGTGTGATTGCTGAGATTTCTGGCCAATCTACATAGTGATCCTAAACTGTCTGTGAGATGGGTGTGACTTAGCTCGATCTGAGTTCTCCTTGTGAAGTTTTGTCTTTGATTAGATCGATGTGACCTTGGACCTATCTTGCCAATGGAAGTCATCTGTATGACTTGAACTGTCAAAGTGAGATTCCAAAATCATTCCAATGGTAGATTTCTGGCTGAAGGAGATCATCAGGGAGACTCTTGTCGAT
This sequence comes from Sequoia sempervirens, assembly GCA_007258455.2. Classification (NCBI taxonomy): domain Eukaryota; kingdom Viridiplantae; phylum Streptophyta; class Pinopsida; order Cupressales; family Cupressaceae; genus Sequoia; species Sequoia sempervirens. The sequence goes on from VDFB02270651.1 coordinate 758,638,612, forward strand.
GGACATGTCGGGGTGACTTGAACTATCGATTTGAAATTTCAAACTACTGCCAATGGTGTTACTCTTGCTGATAGGTCTGGACATTGGTGGGACTCCTGCCAATGAGGTGATTGGGGTGACATGGTTTGTCAATAATACTTTTTGATCTAATGCTGATAGTATTACTCTTGACAATGAATCTCTTTTTCATTAGACATTAGTGTGACTCCTGCCGATGAGATGTTCTGAACTTCAGTTGAGCTTGAGGTCATCGGGGTGACTTAAGAGTTTGGTGGAACATTTCAAACTATCTTTAATGCTTGTTGTCTTTCTGATAAGGTTGACCTTGTGACAATTGGTTAACATCAGTGTGACTCTTTCCAATGAGTTGTTTCAGATTGCAGTTGAACTATTGGGACATCGGGGAGACTTGGGCTATCGTTGTGACATCCCAGTCATTTTCCGATAGTGTTGGCCAGGCTGATGGAATTGAAGGTGGAAAAATGTTGAACTGGTGTTTTCTTGGTTGGACTATTAAGTTGTACAAATGGATTAGTGGTCTCTTCGATATTTTGGTAATTGTATAGTTTTCTCATAACCATTTAGTTTTGTTGGAAGTTGGAATGACAATAGTTGGGAAGTCTATGAAGGAACAATTTAGTAGGGGAGTTGGATTGTTGATCTTCTAGTAACGCCTAATATGTGTGTTCGAAGAGGATTTGTAGTTTTGTGATAGAGAGAGGAAGATCTAAGCAAGGTTATGCTGCCGAAATCTCTCCTGATAGAATGTATTGATCAATCTTTCGTTGTTAATCTGCACTATATATTGTGTGAGATTATTTTAACAGTGCGAAGGTTGTAATGGACTAAGAGGTTGATCAAGGAAATGTAAAATGAGAGAGAGGGAAAAAAATTAGGGTTGTTGCCAGTTTGTCTCCAGAATGAAACAAGATGTAATCTCTATGAAAAGGCTATGAGCCTGAGATTGTATTGTAACTCTATTTGTTGCTGAATAATACAATGGCTTAGATCTTTTAGAGTGTGGGGGTTTTTTACCCGAAAGGGTTTTCCCAACATAAATTTGTGTGTTCTAATATTTTGTACCATATTTCATGTTTAATGGTTCTGTTTGTTGAATCTATTTATGCAAGTTGTTGAAACTGAATTTACATGTGCTTCTCTTGGAAGGATTAATGTGGGAAATGAACTGTGTCTAATTTCTCTTTATGACATAGTTGTATGTGTTTTTGAGTCAATCTAATTGAAATTAAAGTTACTGAAGGCACTACTATTCTTGGAGGTTTCTTTGAGATGATCAAAATTTCCCAACAAGTGGTATTAGAGCCTTCTTTTGGCCACTGGTTCTAGGTATTTCTCCTGTGAAGATTTCTTAGTCCAACAAGCTTGAGGAAATATGGAGAAATCGGTTGATGTATTGATCCTTTGGTGAGTGGAAGTCTTGTGATATTCAGAGACAACATGCAGCTTGAAGGATGGTGAAGATGGAGACAATGGAGTTGGTCATGTTGAATTGTTGTGATCTGTGTCTCCTAGTTGGTAGTGATAGAGCCTTGATGTATGAGGTGGATTTCTTTGCTCTATGGCTATGTACTAGTAAAGCTTTCATATTCGGTGTCTATGTGAGAGGCTGAGGTGTGGGTTGTTTCTCATCCATGGAAGAGAGTGCTTATGCTAGGTGGAGTTTCCTGGTGTTGGAAGGCATTGTTTCCTGTTAACCTTGAATACATAAAGGCTATGGAGTTAATCATTAGATGATTTTTATTTTTTTAATATCTTGGCTCTCTCATATGCATGTGCATGTTTGTGGTTTTGGAATTGGTCTAGAATGGGCCTAAAATTCCTGTACTACTTGTTCCTTTTATAGATACTTGTGCTTGCTTGGTTCAAATTCATGTTCTTTGGTTCTAAATGTTTTTATAGATTTTCCTAAAAATTCTATGGTGATACATATTCATGTTAGTCCATTGTTCTAGTTAACCATGATGATTGTATGTAGAATCTTGAGTCATCCAGATGTGTAGTGGATATGGATGTGCATGGGTGTTTTACAAACATGGTGGTTTTGCAGGTTTTGCACAGTCAAGAAAAACTTGTGGTTTTGTGGAGCTACTAGTAAAACTATTTCTAGACCTTGGCTATTTGGGGTGTTGTTGGGTGAGATAATTGTAGTTCTACATGTAAGTAATGCTTGATGGATTCCTAGATTATGGTGCTTGGTGTGGAAATTTTTGGAAAATTAGATCTATACTTGATTTGGTGTCTGAGTTAGAGTGTCTACATGGTTGTTCTCTTGTGAGACCTCATATTGTGCAAGACATTGATGTGATAGTGAGTCTTCATGTTTCATTAATTGGATCTACGGGTTGTGAAAAGTAGTGGGCTATCTTTACCCATATGTTTGTAGTGGGACAATCTGGAAGTGGACTATCTATATCCACATGATTTGATTAAGCATTTATTAAGACTTGTAAGCTAGCCTTGTTTGTGGTCACTTGTTCATTGGTGTGGCTGTTTTGAGGAAAGGGGATGGATGATAAGTAAATTCCTAGATAGTTGATTATAGAGTCTTGTAGCATGGTGAATCTCCTTACTTTTGAGATATTGGTTTAATTAGTAGTATTGTTATATGTTTTGTGGGCTTGGAAGGTCTTCTTTTCAGTTTTGGAGATAGTTGGTCATGATGCTTGGAAAGCTCAGATGTCACGGTTCAGTGGGATCTTTAGCAGTGACTGTGGGTTCATCACTTGGTGGTGAATGATATTTCTTAGTGTTGCTGATGTTACTAGGAGGAACTCTTAGATCTTATTGCTGCAGAAGGGTTCTTTCACATTTGCTTGGACACTAGTTGAGGATATGAAACATCTTGGAACCATGGAGGATGTTCGAAGTCTTTGGTTGAGGTGTTGGCGGTGCTTGACATGTGATGTTGGTTTGGAGTTTGGTTGCTTGATGTCATGTTATACTCTTGATTGCGCATTAGATTTTTGGCATGAGACATTTCTCTTGAGAACATGGTGAAGTCACTTGAAGCATGGTATCTCCTAAGGGGGTGTGTAGATCATGGTGTCATGATAAGTTCTTATTTCAGATGTTTGGATCTTTGATAGTGGTCTAGGGTTTCTCTGTGTTTTGAGTACATTAGTCATATGCTTGAGATCGTCATGTTAGTGCAATAATACAATTTGGAGTTCAACACGGGATGATCGTTTAAAGGTGCTCATGGATACATGGAGAATAAGGTGAGGTTGTAATTCTCTTGAGATGAGAAAGGTGTTGATTTCAACAAATTTTTTGAGTAGCCTACACCTTGGTTGAACGTGAGTTCAACAAAGATCAATGAGGAGATTGCTCTTGGATGAGTCATGGTGGCTTGTATATCTTGGAGGAGAATTTTCTTTTCCCACTCTTGGTTTGCTTGGAAGTGAAGTATAATTTGAGAGGTATTTTTCCCATTGTATCTTTCAGATGTGTTTTATGCTTTCTTTCATGATATGGATCTTGAATTATAGTTTAAATGGTTCTAGAGGATTCATAGTGGAAGATGTACAACATGGTTTATCTCCCTGAGCTTTTTTGTTATATCATTTATTGATGAGAACTGGTAGGAGATGATTTATGGGATGATTTCCTAATATGGGAAATGAAGTAGTTTGATCTTCTTTGAGAGTCTTACATCCATGATTTTCTACATGCTACATTTGATATGTTTGATCTTGGTGTTTGAATGATTGGGTGTTGTTATCACTTTTCTTTGGGATGTGAAGGAGATCATAATAGACACAGTTGGATGTTAGAGGTGTATGTAGGAGGATGGATATTTCCTTGGTACTACATGGCTACATTTTCTATGTTGTAATTGGTAGACTTGTTATGCCTTTGATCTTTTAGATTTGGTATTACCTATTTAGTGGGAGTTTCTAGTTGTGCTTGGTCTTCTTGACTAGTTTTTCCATGGAGCTTGTATCTGCAGTTGGTGGGTTGGATATACTACTGGCATGAGTTTACTAAAGTGGATACCTTTGAGGTATGGATGATTGGATGAACTAGCACTTGTTGTGGGTGCTATTTTTAGTCACGTGTGTTTATAAGTTGGAAAGTAGCAATCAGACTGATTGTTGTTCTAGTTGATGTTTTTATCTTGTTTTTTGGAGTGATGGTGGTTTATTATTGTTGATATCACTAGGATCCTTTTCTTGTGTTCATTGGAGTGGTGCATATTCACCTTGGCTTGTACCTTTCTTCCATAGGTGGCATGTTGGAGAATGATAGGGATTGTTTCTTGAATGGTGGACATCTTAGATGTTGTTGCATAAGTCTTGATCGATCATGAGATCATGTTTGAGATCTATGTGGGTTCATGGAAGGATGTGATTGATTGCAATGTTGGATATTTAGTTATAGTTGGATACTTGATTTTGTTGCAGATTGTCTGGTAGACTGTTATCTATGGAAACTTGATGATTGGGTGTCTTGAGTGTTGTTGAAAAGAGTTTTGAATAGAGAAAAGTTTGAACTAGTGGTGCTAGCATGATCTTAGTTCTTCAGTGCTCTGGAGGTACTAGTGGGATCTTTGTAAGTGGGAGATTGTTGGAATTGTGTGCCTCAATCCCACTAGCCTAAAAATTTGAGAGAGTGATTTCAATGTGACTACTGAGATGTTTGGCCGATCTGCATAGTGATCCTAAACTATCTGTGAGATTGGTGTGACTCAACCTAATCTGAGTTCTCCTTGTGAAGTTCCTTCTTTGATCAGATTGGTGTGACCTTGGACTTTTCTTGCTGATGGAAGTCATCGGTATGAATTGAACTATTGGAGTGAGATTCCAAACTCATTCTGATGGTAGATGTCTAGATGAAGGATATCATTGGGTAGACTCTTGCTAATGGATTTGTCAGGGTGACTTGAACTATCAATTTGACATTTCAAACTATTACTGATGGTGTTACTCTTGCCAACAATTGTAGACATCAGTGTGACTCCTGCTGATGAGGTGATTAGGGTGACTTGGTTTTTCGATGAGATTTTCTGATCTAATGCTGATAGTATTACTCTTGTTGATGGATCTCTTCTTGTTGGACATTGGTGTCTCCTGTTGATGAGGTGTTCTAAATTTCTATTGAGCTTAACATCATTGGGGTGACTTGAGACTTCAGTGAAACATTTCAAACTATCTTCGATCCTTGTTTTCTTTTCGATAATGCTGAGCTTGTGACAATTGGTTAACATCGGTGTGACTCTTTCCGATGAGTTGTTTTAGACTACAGTTGAACTATTGGGACATTGGGGAGACTTGGGCTATCATTGTGACATCCCAGTCATTCACCGATAGTGTTGGTCATGATGATGGCCTTGAAGGTGGACCATGGTTGAGTGGGTGTTGACTTGGTTGGACTATTGAGTTGTAGGAATAGAGTAGTGGTCTCTTTGATATTCTGGTAACTATATAGTTTTCTCATAACCATTCAATTTTGTTGAAATTTGAAATAGTGGCGGTTGGGAAGTTTGTGAAGGAATAGTTCAGTATGGGAGTTGGATTGTCAATCTTCTGGTAACACTTGATATGTGTGTTTAAAGAGGATTTGTAGTTTTGAGACAGAGAAAGGAAGATCTAAGCAAGGTTATGCTGCTGAAGTCTCTCCTGATAGAATGTCTTGATCAATATTTCATTATTAATCTGCACTATATACTATGTGAGAGTATTGTACTAGTGCAAAGGTTTTAATGGACTGAGAGGTTGATCAGGAAAATGTAAAAGGAGAGAGAGGGAAATAGAACAAGGTTGTTGCCAGTTTGACTCTAGAATGAAACAAGATGTAATCTCTGTGAAAAGGCTATGAGCCTGAGATTGTATTGTAACTCTATTTGTTGTTGAATAATACAATGGCTTAGATCTTTTGGAGTGGGTATTTTTACCTGAAAGAGTTTTCCCCTCACAAATATTTGTGTTCTAATATTCTATACCATCTTTCATGTTTAATGGTTTTGTTTGTTGAAACTATTTATGCAAGTTGTTGAAACTGAATTTACATATGCTTTTCTCAGAAGGATTAATTTTGGAAATGAACTATATCTGATTCTGCTTTGTGACATAGTTGTATGTGTTTTGAGGACATATAATTGAAATTAAGGTCACTGAAGGCACTACTATTCTTGGAAGTTTCTCCAAGTTGCTCAAAATTTCCCAACAAGATTGTTTTAAGGTATGACGGGGAAAGAATCGGTATAAGTGAAGTGATACTTATCCAGTATGTCCTTCAATGTCCAACATTCTTCTATTTGATGTCCAAGAATATGATGATATTTGCAATAGGGTATTTTGGAGTATTTCAGATGAATAACCAACCTATGCATAGGTGGTAAAAGTATAAGACCTTTGTTTAAAAGCAGTTGAAGTCTCCTTTCACATTCAGGTGGAGGATGTGTATGAAACTTGATTTTATTTAGTTTGTAAGGTCACTTTCATTTGATTGATTCTCCTTGTTCATGAATAGGAGGAGGGGGACCCATGGGGATCCTAACATCCTTGTCATTAAAAGGAGATAATGGTTGTTTTCAAGGAAGGATAATGTTTAAATCAAGAGAAGCATCAAAGATCACTATACCATCATCCTGAAGCTGCCTAGGGTGAAAAGGATGTATATCAAGATGAGAAGGATCTTGATATCCTAGTCCTATTGTGTTGTCTTCGGTTGGTTTTTGTTCAAAATTTTGACAAATATCATGTTCATGGTTTGTGTCACAACCTTTTTTTCTTAAGATAGTGAATCCTTTACCATATGTTTCTTCAAGGTTGATATGAGTGTTTGTGACTTTGTGATCATAAAATGGTTTGGAGTGTAGTTTTTTAGAGGAACTAGGTCCACTTAAACAAGGAGCCTTAGGTCCTTGAGTGATTTTAGGATGTAAATATGCAAAGTGATCGGGAGAGTCAATAGTAGGAAGATCTTGTGACTTCATGGATGGATAAAAGGTTGCATTGGCTTCTAGGTTATCAATTCACTCATTGTAGAAGTTGTTCATGCTATAATCATCTTCTCCAATGATGTATACTTCATGAGGAGGAAAATCATGAGGAGTTGAAGGAGCATGTGTGAGTTCAATGTCATTAGGGTCACAACCAAAGGCACAATTGGACATGCCTACCAATGATTTCAATGAATTTCAAAACTTATTGATGAAAAATACCATGATGTAAATAAAATAAGGTGCAATAAATGATGAAAAACAAATATTATAGAAACTAAAACAAAATGCAGGAATAAGAAACTATAATGCAGAAAAATTCCAAGAGAATTTCAGAAATGTTGTGTAAAAAGTGCAGAGGGAATGATTCACCCAAGGTGGCGAATGAGTCCCAGTATGAAGTTTTTGTGTGTTTTTCAAAAAATTTAAGATGATTTTAATGCTCTAAAGAATGCAATAAAAGATGCAGAATGCAGATTTTCAGTATTTTCAATGAGATGCAATGCAAAAATGGAATCTAAACAAAGATTTCACTAATGCAATATGAAAATGCCTAGAATGCAAAAACAAAAAAATGTACTAATTGAATGTTGATGCAACTATAATCTAGGATGAAAATGTAAATGAAATCAGATATGAAAGATGTTCAAAAGTTGGGTTCACCAAAATGAACCATTATTTTTTTGTTCCTATATGCTTCTCTAGCTCTTCTAGGGTTTTTCACTTAAAAGGAGAGAGATAGGAGCAAAAATGCTAATGGTTCATTCAAATTATGTTATGTATAATGTTATATAAGCTAAATGAAGTAAAATAAATGCAATTGAGTGATCTAAATGAATAAATATGAATGCAAAAATAAGATTTATGCTATGTTTGAAAACACAGTGTTGTATGCAAACAATGAAGTAAATGAAGAAATAATGCAGAAAAAAATGAAATAGGATAAATCAGAGTGCACTTGGGTAAATTTTGATGAATCTGAAATGTTTTGGATGCTAGTTGAAATCACTAAATTTTCACAGTGGGACTCATTAAGAAAAGTGTCCTCCTAGTGAAAAACTATCAGAAACAAGTTTATGATTGTTTGGATCCAAAATTTGATAAAATTAAGATTTTCAATCCTAAGGTGGGACATCATTCACCACTGGTAGCAAATCATTCCTCTCCCAAATTTTTGAAAAATCAAGAGACAACTCTGCAACACCAGATCTGGAAATCACTGATTGTCAGGTTACCAAAGTCAATTCTATAGGAAACAGGTAGGAAAACTTCTCCAAGCTTGAAATAAAATTAAGTTGACTTGAAGCACCTAGCTGAATTGTAAACCAATCTTGAACACCTAAAATCTTTTCAAATTTTCACATAAAAGGATGCAAACACACATGTAATAGGGAAAAAATGTTTGAGGGTTAGCAAATAGGGGTTTGCCTTGGTCAAACCCCACTTTTGGTAATCAAACCCTTAATGAAATAGTGTAATGAAAGAGAATGATAAACTAACAACATGAAAATGCTATCAACTTACCAAACTCTTGATGATGCAAGTCTGAAGTAATGTCAATAGATGCTTCAAAGTGCTTGAATAACACTTGAATTGATGTTGAAAGATGCTTGAATGTTTGATATTGCTTTAATATGATGTGTGAATGTTGGAGGATGTAAAATGAGGTGAAAATCACTTATTTATACAATCTTGTGCCTTAGTTACCCGCTCATACCTCATCACAAGTTGACATCAAGTGTTTTTTGAATAAAATCCTAAAAGGAAATTTTAAATATTTTGAATTTGGGGCCAAGGGGGACTCATTCACAACCCACGATGAATGGGTCCCACCTAGAACCTAAAAATGTGTGTCAAGAAATATGTTGTATTTAATATTTTTTGTTAGGATAATATTAAAAAATACACTTAATTACAACTTATGAGGGCATAAAGGGACCAAATAAAGCATAAGAAAGGGATAAATAGTTAAAATATGCCTAGAAAAGCATGAAAGCTTATTACAAGACTTTACTGTAACACTTCAAAATAGGACTTGTTTAGTGATGAAAAGGTGATTTTTAGGTGAATTGTAATGAATAGAGTCTAGAAGAATGTAGAAATGTCTTACAAAACTTCACAACATCTTCATAAGATGTCGTTGTTTGAATTTTAGTACCTAAATATGCATGTTCAAGCAATGTTGCAACATAAAGCCAGAGAAAAATAGACAAATCATCATGAAACAAGACCTAAAAGGCCATGGAAATGAAAAGGGTCCATTTTTCTATGACATAGTTATTGAAAAAAAAAAAACTCAATAAGTTCCCAACTTGATCTCAAGATGTTGTAGATGGCCCAATTGTTGGCTTGCATATTTTTGCATGCATTGATAATTTTTAATGAATCTCCTTCAATGTGAATATTTTTTACCTACGTGTTGTGTACTAGCTTAATACTTGCTAACAATCCATGAGTCACTGCTAAATTATTTGTACCTTAGGTAACTTTAAAGACAATCCTTTTAATAATTCTCCTTTATCATTATGAATTACATAACCTAACCTAGATATACCCAGATTGCCTTTAGATGCACCATCAAAGTTTAGTTTTATAGAATTTAGATGTGAAGTAGACCATTTGCTTATGCTCCTATAAAATTTATAAACCTTAGTGATGCAGGAGCATCCAGTGGTGTAAGGGCAATCTTGCATCACCCAAAAATAGTTAAATTTCAAGTTTCTCAGTTTTTAGATGTTTTTACATTTTTGGATACCCTTTTCATCATAATGAAATTCCCAATTTATGGTTTTTATTTTCTATTCTTGGGTTGAAAGACATTACAGTTTTAGTTTCCCAGATTTGCACCTAAAAATCTTTCAAGTTATATTTGAGGCACTTAGAATTCCTAGAATGGCCCTAAAATTTCCAAAATCATCATAGCAAACTTATAGCATGTTATTGACTTTGAGACCTTTCCAACAGTTCAAATGGTTCGTGAATTGGAGTCCCGGATCAAAAGTTATGGCCCCGGGAAGTTGGCGCACTTTCTAGAAGATACAATTGCAAATGTTCTTTTGAAATTTGAACTTAAAGTTGTAATTTTCGGCGCCAAACCACCTAAACTCAAATTTGAATGTTGTTTTGGCTCTAAACTAATGAGGAGCTCTATTTATGGGCGGGTTTCTAATTTTTGAGTAGCTTTTTGGGGATAAGCTCACATATTGTGAAAGGGGTTATTCTGTAGCTTTTTGTAACTTGCATGTGTTGTAGAACTTGGGGATTTGAGATCCTCTACATGTAAGAAGCTCCATTTTTTGAATAATAAAATTATTCTCTTGTTTGTGGGTTATTTTCTAATTCTCGGGCTGCACCCTCATCAAGTGGTATCAGAGCAAGTTTTCTTGAGCATGTGGATAGATCGCTGATTGAGAGGCAGTTTGCACCAGGACCGTGGTTGTGGGTCAAGGTCAAGAAAAATTCCTCCAAGAGTGATGCCTGGTAGGCATGGTGGTGCCATAGGTGGTCGAGGCACCATAAATGTTGGTGGAAGAGATGCACTGGTAGCCCTCCAAAGACAGATTGATGCATTACAAGAGTAGTTGAGAAGAGGGTTAAACCCGAGGGAGGAAAGTGAGGATGAAGGAGAGGAAGAAGGTTTAGATGTAGAAGAGGAATAAGAAGCAATTGATCAAGACCAAATGTAGCTAATAAGGGCCATTTCAAAGAATGAGAAAAGACCCAGGAAAAAGTCCCTAGCTATTCTAGAAGTCTTAACCTAGAAGAGTTGATCGACTGGATCAATGAGCTGGAAGAATATTTTGAGTATGAGGAAATAGAGGACCAAGATCGGGTTAAGTTTGCGAAAATGAAGCTGAAGGGCCATGCCAGTATTTGGTGGAAAGAGGTCCAATTGGAAAGAAATCAAAGAGGAAAAGGAAAGATCACCAGATGGGATCACATGGTAGAGAAACTGAAGAAGTAGTTCATACTAGTGGACTACGAGTTAGATCTGTTGAAGAAATTGCAAGGGTTGAAGCAAGGAAGCATATCTGTGAAAGAATATACTGAAGATTTTCACAAGATAAACATCAAAATGGGTCACACAGAGGCCAATAAGGAGAAGGTAGCCCGATATCTTAATGGGTTATGACCAAGCATTCAGGAGGAGTTAAGCCTAGTTAGAATGACCACCATTGAGGATGTGTATTAGTTTTCTTTGAAGGTGGAAGAGAAGTTGAACAAAATATTTGATGGCAAGTAAAAAGGACGAGGAGGTCAAAGTGGAAGGGGCAATGGAAGACCTTCAGGAAGCTGAAATGATGATGAAAAGAAAAGTGAAGATGTGGGTACTAGCCGAAGCTAAAGGAATGACAACTTCTACTGCCCTCGTGATCAAAACAGTGGTGATAAAAGAGGTAAAGGACGGGGGAGATATGAACAAGGATCTGGAAGAGGTGGTTTCAGAGGAACATGTTTCCAGTGTGGTGAAGAAGGGCATCGAGCCTATCAATGTCCACAACACCAAGGAAGGGTAGACAAAAGGCCAAAAGGTCATGGAAGGGTTGTGCATGTAGATGAGGAGGCCCAATCTGAACATTTAGATGTTGCTGAAAGGGGAGAAGCCCTAGTGATTAGGAGAGCCCTGGTGATTGAGGAAAAGGAACCAGAATAGAGAAAGAATCTATTTTGTACAAGGTACAAGTGTGAAAGAAAATGTTGTGATGTAATTATTGATGGTGGGAGCATTGATAATCTGGTGTCAGAGGAGATGGTCACAAAGTTGAGGGAAAGACACCCGCATCCGCACTAGATTGCCTAGTTCCAGAAAGACCACAAAGTTTTGGTCAATGAGCAGTGCCTAGTAAAGTTCAAGATCGGGAGCTACCATGATGAGGTACTCTGTGATATCATCCCCATGGATGCATGTCACATGTTGTTGGGGAGGCCATGGTAGTACGATAGGCGAGCTATATGTGATGGCCATGCAAACACTTATTCCCTGACAAAGGATGGGGTTCGTCACAAGTTGAAACCCTTGAAGGAGACCAAAGAAAATGTATGCAGTAGTGCTAGAATTTGTTATGTGGATGGAAGAAAATTTTTAGAAGGTATGAAGCATGAGCATGTGTGTTATACATTGATTCCTAGAGTGACTAAGGAGGATAGTGAGAAGGTTCCAAAAGAAGTTTTTGGGATGTTGGATGAGTTTTAGGATATTGTTTCTGATAATGTACCTGAGGGTTTACCACCAATAAGGAAGATCAGTCATAAGATTGACTTGATTTCTGGAGCTAGTTTTCCAAATAAGGTAGCTCACAAAATGACTCCAATAGAAAATGAGGAGTTGAATAGACAAGTTCAAGAGTTGTTGAGAAAGGGCATGATACGAGAGAGTTTGAGTCCATGCGCATAACTTGCAGTACTAGCACCAAAGAAGGATGGGGAGTGGAGGATGTGTATAGATTCCGGAGCCATAAACAACATAACAATCAAGTACAGATTTCCCCTACCAAGGATGGAGGACCTAATGGACTATTTGATTGTAGCTCAGTACTTCAAAAAGATTGATCTGAAGAGTGGATATCACCAGATCTGGATTCGAGAGGGAGATGAATGGAAGACTACCTTCAAGACCAAAGAGGGCCTGTACGAGTGGTTAGTCATGACTTTTGGGCTAACCAATGCATCAAGCACATTCATGCAGCTCATGAACGAGGTACTAAAAGAATTTCTAGGAAGTTTTGTTATTATGTATTTAGATTATATTTTTATTTTCAGTAAGACGTTGGATGAGCATCTGATGCATATTCGAAGAGCCTTTGAGAAGTTAAGAGAAGAGAAACTATTGATTAATTTGAAGAAGTGCAGTTTTGTGAAGAGGGAGTTAGTGTACTTGGGGTTTGTTGTCTCAGTAGAAGGTCTCAAGATGGACCCAGAGAAGGTGAAGGCTATTTTGGAAAGGCCTACCCCAAGAACTACTACCGAGGTGAGATATTTCCATGGTTTGGCTAGATTTTATAGAAAGTTCATTAGAAATTTTAGTAGTATTTGTGGACCCCTAACTAAAACAATGAGAGGGGATAGAAAAGAATTCAAGTGGAGCACTAGAGCAGCAAAAAGTTTTGAACTGTTGAAGCAGAAGGTGACAGAGCAACCTGTTCTAGCCCTCCCAGATTTCAACAAGGTGTTTCAGGTGGATTATGATGCCAGTGGTTGTGCCATTGGAGTAGTGTTGAGCCAAGAAGGTAAGCCCATTGCCTATTTCAGTGAAAAGTTATATGATGCCAAGAGAAGTATTCTGTATATGATCAAGAATTTTATGCAATAGTTCAAGCACTAAAGAAATGGAGACATTATTTGTTGCCAACTGAATTTGTTCTATATACTGATCATCAGGCCTTGTAGTACCTAAATAATTAGGGAAAATTAAATCAAAGGCATATGAAATGGGTAGAGTTTTTGCAAAGTTATACCTTTGTTTTGAAACATAGGAGTGGGAAGTCATATAGGGTTGTAGATGCCTTAAGTAGGAGGCATACATTGATGACAAAGATGTAGATTGAAGTGGTTGGGTTCAATGAACTCAAGACACTGTATGCAAAAGATCCTGATTTTGCAGAGGCTTGGAAAGCTTGCAAGGAACCCGTTACAGTGGACATGACAAGGTGGCTAGATTTTATAATCCAAGATGGCATGTTATTTAAGGGAAGTCAATTATGTATCCTAAGGAGTTCCATGAGGGAGAACCTGATAAAGGAGAAGCATAGTGGAGGAATGGCAAGACATTTTGGTTGGGATAAGACCATTGCCATTATCAGTGAACATTATTATTGGCCTCAGTTGTCACAGGATGTGAAAAAGTTTGTACAAAGCTGTAGGGTATGTCAGATGGCTAAAGGAGTGAGCCAGAATACAGGCTTATATCAAGCCTTACCTGTACCAGAGAGGCCATGGGAGGATATAAGTATGGACTTTGTTCTTGGTTTGCCAAGGACACAATGAGGGAATGATTCAGTCTTTGTGGTGGTTAATAGGTTTTTGAAGATGGCACATTTCATTCCATGTCAGAAGACCCATGATGTAGTCCAAATTGCTAACCTATTCTTCAAAGAGGTGGTGATGCTACATGGTCTGCCAAAGAGTATTGTTTCAGATCGTGACACCAAATTTGTGGGGTACTTTTGGAGGACCTTGTGGAAGAAGCTGAAGACAGAGTTGAAGTTCAGTTCTGCACACCATCCATAAATAGATGG